>VZRQ01008166.1:187203-264618 GCA_013397975.1 Machaerirhynchus nigripectus | reverse complement strand
TGGGGACGGCAGCGGGGCGGGGCACGGAGCGACGCTTCCGCCGAGCGGCTTCCCACCGGCAGCGCTTACCTGCGGGGGAGCCGCGGGCAGCGCCGGGGCCGGGGGGCCGGTATGGGCGGGCGCGGACCTGCCGGCGGCACCCGGCCGGAGAGCAGCACTCGGGGCTCGGTTCTTGACTTGAGGTTCTTGGGGCCTCCTTGTGGACATTTCTACCCCTACTGCCAAGCGGGGTGTAAGAGGTAACGGAAAGGAAACAAGTCCCTATCTAGTTGTTGAAGGATGCAGTACCGAGCCGAGGAAATTTTACACAAGGTAGGAAATAGGATCGCCAGATCTCGGAAAATTGATAAAGTTACAAAAATTCATTCCTAGAATGAGTTCGTCAACACGCATGTGAGTAGCAGACGCTTGCCGATCTGTGGAACTCGTGGAACTCGTGCAACTGCGGGCTCGGGGCGATGGGGAAGAGGAGTGACCAAGGACAGCACAAGCGAGTCACCCCCACCGTGCCACCGCCGGCACTCGGAAAAGAGAGGAGATGGAGGCACTGAGTCTACAGATCTTACTTGTCTAAGCTCCAGACTTTATTTCTCAAGGAGACCATACCCATGGGATTTACTGTACAGAAAGATTCAACTTAAAGAGCTTACGAATTACTAAGTCTGTCCCACTGGGAAGAACATCTCATCCGCAGAGTTTAATACAAAAGTTGTCAAGTTTTTCTGGCAACATTGTTTTTTTTTTTTCTTTTTACACTATTTTTAAAAATTTCTTCAGTATTTCCTTGATTCCTGATGTTTTCTAATGGCATAGAAACATTAGAAACATTGCACTGTCAGTGCAAGGGGAATCAAGCAAGGAATATCAACACACCCTGCCTTCCCCACACAGGGGCTTTGCAGCCAGGGCAGCATCCCGACCACTACTGAGATGCTGTGACCTTTTGACTATCCTTAACAGGCTGGGTTACTTCAAATTTGTGGGATGTTTTACTTGAAAATTTTCCTTCTGAGTCAAGCCACTCAAATTACACTCCTGCTGATTGCTGCAAGGCAAGCAGGACATGACAAATTACCTGGGGATTCACACAGAGTCTACTGGTGACTCTGTCCTGATTTCCACAGAGCTCTGACATGAGTGCCCAGCTGGCACAGACAGACAGAGCCTGCTTGGCCACCAGAGTGGGGACATGGGGCTGTCCCAGGCACTTTGCATCCATCTCACTCCCAGACAAAACTTACTGTACCCTGGCTGCACGGATATCTAGGTCACCTAACTGCTAACTGGACACAGTTAACAAGCACTAAAATTACCAGAAAAGTGAACTTTTGGGCAAAGGACTGTAGACAACCATTTCCCCAACCACTTCATTTTGTCTTATGTGTTGTCAGATAAATAACCAAAGCTTGCAGGAGCTTTGCAAGTAACAGCACTCAAGCATCGACAGAAGCATTGAGAACAGAGGGCAGTAACAGTCCTCACTGCTTTGGGATTTAAATAAATGCAGATAAACAAGATAAATAGAGTATTAAGTGTACTGTGCCCTAAAGAAAACCCTCTTCCCATCCCAAAGTGTACTGTAAAATGTGGCATATTTGTGTTGGACAAGTGAGCCGAACAAGGCAATTCTTCTCTGTCTCTAAAGAAATAAACATTCTAAATGAAGCCATAATGCGTTTCCTGCATCAGCTGGTTTCTAACTTTGGTAATGAACTGACATTTGAGGATACAAATATAAACGAGCTATTTTACTCACACTCTCCCTTTCATCATGTTTTTCAGTTAATCCTTTGAGTATTTGAAGTGAGGCTCACACAGTACATGCATTCCTTCTAGAGGACCTTGAACAGCAGAGAGGAATGAGAGAGGAATGTTAAGGAAATGGGTTGTGGAAAAATTCAGTGTGGAATATGATCTATGGCTTGTATTTCCATTCATTGGGGTAAGGTAATTTAATTATAATGGAATTATGTCTGCAGGGAGATAAAGCAGAAAAGTGAATTAGCCTTTTGACTATTTGCATCCCCCTTCCGGCAAAAAAAAAACAACCCAAAACCAAACAAAAACCAAACATTTCCAAGCCATGCAGGGAATCAAGTGAGACCAGGGTTGGTAGATCCAGGTTAAGGGGTCAGTGCTGTGTCTGAATTTCCGCTGTCACACAAGGGGAAACACGCACAGGTCAGTGCAGGTATCGGACATCAGTGGACCCTGTTTTCTGGGTATTGAAAAATGCCAGTTTCCTACTGCAAAGCTATCCTTTTGTTTCGTCCCTGGCAATGAAACAGTAGAAAACAAAATGCACGGTGCATGTGGCAAAGGAGAGTGTAGGACCCTGCTAGCTGTGTAGAGGGTACTGAATTTCAGCTCCCCAGAGCTAAATAAAGCCGTTTGAACCTTCTTTATTCCAGTGCCCTGGGTAAAAATATGGTTAAAACGCGGTTTCACACTGAGGGAAGCCCCTCTCAGTAAGCTGGCATTATGCAGAGTAGAATGGATCTAGCACTGTATAAAACACGTATTTCTTTGCCAACAACGGCGGAATGTCTCAGAGCTCTCAGGGCCCAAGGGAGAGCCCGGTGCCCTCAGCAGGACAAGCCGCGCAGGCCGCGCACCGCCCCGTGCCGCGGGGGCTGTTGGGAGCTGTAGTGCCGCGGGGGCCGCCGCGGCCCGCCCCGCCGCGCCTTCCCCTCACGGCCCCGGCAGGAGCAGCGGCGGCGGCTCCGGGAGCTGCTGGTGCCGCTGGGACCTGAACCGCAGCGTGGAACAAACGCTGGAAGGTGCTTCCTTCTCCTCTGGGTTTTCAGGGAGACATTTTGGGGCTGGTCGCGATCGTTTGTGGTTCCTGCTGCTCACTGTGAGGAAGAAAGTAAAACAGAGAGATTTCACCTAGATGTGGCTGGCGGCCAGAAAATCATCAATTCCTCATAATGTACAGCACTGGCGGCACGGGAATCCCATGGGGGCACAGGCTGTTTCTAAGTAACTTTTGTCACAGATGTGGAAGTGACGAGGGTGTAAGACGCCAGCTTGCCCTGCAAACTAAATTAATGTATAGCTATGTCCAGTCACTTAATAACAGCAGTCTAAAAATCCTTTTGCATCACTTCCCTCCTAGCAATACAAGACTGAAAAGGGACCATCCAGGCTATGGGGTTTGATCTCCTGCCATCACAGCCAAGCCCTCACACAACCCCATCCACACCCAGCACTGGCTTGGGGCCCATAAGGAATCTCACCCCACTCTGCCCAGCAGAAAGGCTCTGTCCAGCTCCTCCTTGCTGGGGATTAAGAACAATTAATCTACAACTCGAAAAATACATAAACAGTTTATACCTGTTTGTTCCTGTAGTAATAATCTTTAGTTTAATACTGTTTAGTTTAATATTTGACTTCTCTATTTCTCTGGTATTTACGTTCTTATATAGACTCAGCTGTCCGAATGACCACAGCCCTTGTATGGTCTGCATTTTCTGATCTTGTTCCATTTTCCCCTTTCTGTATATTCGCTGTCCAGGAGCGGCACCCTGGGCTGCAGTAGCGTCTCAGCAGTACCTTCTCCCTTTCCAGTCTGCTCTGAATGGCCCCCTGCTCCACACTACACTTTTATCACACCTATATGGTGCTGATGACATCCTTGGACTAATAAGTAACTAAGGGTCTTTTCCACAGCTCCTAGCAACTACTGTCTACCCAGAAAGAGGAAAAATCCTTGTTACTGGTCCAGTTGTACCTTTCCAGCACTTTACTCTCAGAAAACTCTCTTTCCCACTCCTGTCCATAGTCTTTTTAGTTTTCTTGAAAGGAATTTTGCCACTTACCTTTCTCTACAGCATTAACAGCTTAATACCTGTTGTCCTGCTCTCCCTTCCCTACTTCAGCAATTCACAGAGGAATGACAGACAGTTCCCAGCCCATGGAGTCCAGCAATGAAGTGCCTCTCTTCAATTCCTGCCTTGGCCAGGAAGGTCTTCCAAAAACCATGCTGTGTCTTCTTCACAGTCCACTTCTGACCTGCCAGGGCTTTCTGCGTGGCTGGGTATTGTCATGTTGCTCTGAAGTTCTGCACAGAGCCTAGAAAAAAGCCTAAAGATAGCAGTGGTGTTAAGCACGTGTGGAGGGAAGGGAGGCAGAAAACCCATCGCCAGAATGCAGCAGAACAACGTGGTACTAGCCTGGCATTCGTTTTTGAGGCAGTTACGTTGCAGTGTGTGTTAAACACAAGGACAGAATAAAGCAGCCAGTCGGCCTCAGTTTACCTTCCATACACTGACCTGGGTACACTCTTACGAGGTAAAGAACAGGGTCTGGAGACGTGCACAACCTTTTGTGAAAGCTCTGGCTGTCAGGCTGAGAGCTCTGCAGGTGCCCAGCGCTGGATCAGTGACACAGCTCCTGGCTGCCAGCCTGAGGGGAGCAGCACTGCTCAGACTCACTGACCAGGCAGGGGGGCAAACACCTTGCTTTTGTCCTGGTGGGGAGGCCCTGAAACCTTTGTTTTAGTATCCTACGGTAGTTTTTATACAATATGCATTACCCAACCTTTTTTTTGGTAATCATATGGATCTCCAGTAAGATGACTAGAGTTGCACCCTCTTCATTAACACACCAGCCTAAAAATGAACGTGTACAGTAGCTGACTGCAATGCAAGGCCAGTGATGCCTTTCTGCTTTTGCTTCGTCTTTTTTCCAAGACTGAATGGCTTAAATAAATTTTCCTGCACGTGAATTATATCCACTTCACTGAGAATTTCCTGCCCTACTTACCTTGTTGTGCAACTCCTTATTGTGGTAGTTGCTCATATTTAATAAGGCTTCTGTCTAGACTTAAACCTTTGTTATTTTAAAGCTTGTACTTTATATTAAAAGATCATTGTATAAAACACAGCTCACTGTGCCCATACTGGCAGTAATACCTGCCACATATTTGCCAAATTTGTAATAATGTAGCAAGAAGCTTATAAAAAGTATTCATATGAAATACCAACACTATTAAACAGAATCCAGCCTAATAAAAGCATTTTATAGAAGCATGGCTCAGACATCTCAGTAAAATAGCTACTACTTCTCTGGGAAATCTAAAAATGTAGCACTTTGGTTGTACAAAGTGAGGCAAATGAAAAAGCACAAATGGTGATGCACTCAGAAAAACAGTTACAGACAGACGTGTCAACAGAACACAAGCAGAAATCTCAACTTAATTTCAAACAGTACATTAAAAAATTAGTGCTAGTTTTTTTCCCTACTTTCCTGGGAAGCTTTTCTCCCAGGAGTGAAGAACCTGACTGTCAGAAGTATCCAGATATTTAGCATTTGTAAAGCAAACACATCCCAGTAAATACTGACATCTTCTTTCCATGTTGTTATTTTGGTGTAACTGCCAGAAGGGATGCCAGGTGTGGAAGACCAGAGTCTGGCATTTCATTCTTTGCTCAGCCTTGGAGGACGCTGCTCCTCAGCCCTCTGGAAGCACCGCGGACCCAGGGAAGGGCATTTTCTGCAGCTCTCAGTTACTGGTTCTGTTGGGGGAAGTTACGGGTGCTCTTTCTGCTCTTAGGCGCTGAACTGTGAGCAAACCAAAAGAAATGACGTCCCTATGATTTGTGTGTCAGTGTCCAAGCTCAGAGGATGCACATGTTGCTTTGGTGGACAGTGGTTGCCAAAACAGACTGCAAGAAAAGAACCACTGTTACAGGGGGGAAAATGTTCTAGTCACACATTAGAGACCCTGTTTTCCCCTCTACTCTCTGATACAAACCAAACCCAGATGCATGTGAACATGAGCAGACATGACATTGAACAGTTTGGCATTAAGGTTATAACAGTTAAACTGATAATTTAAAAACTTACTCAGCTCTTAAATTGGTTGATGAGGCTCCGATCACAGGTGCTCTCAAGAGCACATTTGCTGTAACTTGTTCTCCAACTGCTCTGGTGATCACATAATTCAGAAAAATATGAACAGTTGTTCTTTTGCCTGTAAACATAATTAGTAGAGATACATCTAAATTTGATTACCATCCAACTCAAAAAAATTTATATCCACTCTACTATAAATACTATTTACTTAACAAATGAGCTTAGGAGCACTTTTCAGTTTTTATTGGTGACAGCCTTTGGTTAAAAACAGTGTATTTCTGAACTTTCAATTGCACATAAAACAGAAATGTGATTGTGTGCTATTAGAACAGACACTCCCCTCTGGTTCTAGCTTCAAATGAAAATAGGAACTATCAATCAGGGATTTTTAGTGAAATTTTCATATAGTCCATGCAATAATAGATATTATGAAAAAATGCTTTCATTCAAATTAGTGTCAAAACCTTCTTTTTTGGTCATGCTGATATGAAAACCTGTAAAAAATATTTCAACTATTAACTCTAAAAGGATTTAAAGGCAAAATCTACTAATACACAAAGAACAAATGCTCATGGTTAGTATTGCATGTATTACCTGACATATTATGTGACTGGTAAAATCTAAACTTTTCATTCCCTACTGCTCTTAAATATTTTCCAAGTCTCTCGTTCTTACTGTGCTCTGCAGCTGACATTTCTTACACAGCATTCCACACCATGTAAATGTGACATCTACTGGCAAATAAATGTAACGAGAGCATTTGGTTATGGAGAGCTCCTGAGGGTGCAATCACAGAATACTTTGGGTTGGAAGGAACCTTAAAGATCATCTACTTTCATAATTTTAGTTTACAAGATTTTGTAGTAACCTGAAACACTAAAAAAAGTTCAAGAAAAGTCAGAGTTGAGTTCTGTCAGTCAATAAGTAGTAGCAGAATTTAGACCAATTTAATAACTTCAGACTTAATACTAGGTATGCCCTAAAGCAAAGGTTTGAGTTGTGCAAATCCCAAGTAAAAAAGCATTTGTGCTGATATTTCAAGTTTCCTTGAGGGGCTTTAAAAAAGACCAAATAAGTTTATGAGACTTTAGGGAGTTATTTTCCTCCCAGCATTGACTGCAATACTTCTCTTGGCAGGTAATGTCTCTTGCAGCAAACTCAGTCCTGCTCCAAAGTTCCTTTCCAGAATCCATGAGCTATGGGTGCTGTGGCCATAGGAGGTGGCTCTCTGGAGTGGATGTCCTCCTGGAGCCAAGGCCCTGGGTTATGACCTAAACACAGAGCAGATTCTTCTGTGGAAGTGGAACCACTCTGGGCCTGAATTCATGTGCTTGCACTAACAAACCGTATCATGACATGCCCATTGCATCACACGTGTTCCGCCTCCATGATCCTGTTTCTGGTACAGTGGGATGTTTTTACTAAGGCTGCCTGCTCAGTTCCTCTCTTAGTTTTTTCCCACTGGTAAGCAAGCCTGCCAGATGCACACTTCCCAATGCATGTGGCAGAGAAAAAAGGGAAATTAAGATAATGTATTAACTGAGGACACACAGTGCCTTTTTTAGGGGGGCAGTTGAAAACAGGTACTTTATAAACACGGGGAATTTATAAAATGATTACATATTGATTGCTTAACCTGAAATTAACATGCCTTTGAGATAGGTGAGTCATGTTTTACTTATCCAAGGTGTTACCTTTCATTAATGGGATCCTGACACTCAGATCCCCAGTTCATGCAAACATCAAGTAGAAGGATGATGGCAAAGAGAGGAGAAATTGAAAGGACATCCCAATCAAGCACTCATTTTGTTGAACTGTTACTTAGATAACTACATATACATTCAAAGTAGCAATATAGATACAAAGTAAAGAGCAATACTTCCAGTATTCTTATGATATTGCTGTGTAGACCGAAGCATTAATACACCACTAAATCTAAGTGAGGTCTTGGATCTTTTTTTTTTCTTCAATTGAATCAAATTACCTTGGTGGCAGAAGAATTTCAGTTAACCAAGCCTTTCCAGCACTCCAGTTTTCTCTTTGTTGCCCTAGTCAGGAATAATTTTTCCTGGAACTTACTGAACACACTCAGAACGTACCATACTGCGTGCCAGGCTGCTGAGACCTTGCTCCATTTGTGTCAACACAGCTGTGTCCTTTCTAATCTTTCACAGCACCTTGGAAGCAAAGGCAAAGGAAGAAGTTTCTGATAACAACCTCCCAGCAAAGGAAAACACGTTACCGTGGTTGCATACAGATGGGAACAGATCACTGACCTCCCTCCTCAAACTCCAACAACCTTTCATCCTGAAGAGGTTTTGTGCTGCAACCTTGCCATCAGACATTAGATTGCCACTGTGTGAGCCATCAAAGTCTAGACCTATAAGCTGAGCACCAGGTAAGAAATGTGCAAGTTTGTCACTGACTCTTCCATTCGTGCTTCAATGACCAGCAGCTTATGTCAATGAACATCACAAGTATGTTGGTTTTAAGCTTCAAAGCAAAGAGACACACATACACAATTCTTAGAAATACGGTTTTCCAAAGACATTTGTACTTGACCCTCCAAGGGAGGGAACAGCCCAGTGAGGCTGTAAGGATTCTAAAGGAATTTTTACTTTGAAAACACTGTTGGGAACTGATTCCAATGATTTCATAGAAACGTAAAGCTGCTTTTATCCCACTGAGGGACTACTTTTTGTAGTAGTCATTTATAAGAATAAAATACATTTTCAATATCTGCAAGTTTCCTTCAGGCATCCCTTTTTGTTGTATGATACCCCTCCCCAAATCCAAACCACAAAAACAACAAAAAAAGGTAAAAATGTAACTAGATCTCAGATTTAATTCATACTTTTATTTGTCATCAAATTCAGAAGTTAGAAAGGGAAGATATCTTAAGATCCTGTCTTGCCCCTAGGTACCCATCTTATACTTCTAAAAAGTCCAACACTTCACATAATCCCTATGTAAGATGACAAATATTTACTACCTGTAAGGCATTTAAACATCCTTGTGGAGCTCTAACCCTTTTACTGCCCAGCCTGATGTTAGGTGCTCGCATTTTACCCTTTCTGTTAGAGACCTTAAATCAGACAATACCTCAAGCTTTCCATCAGACAATACCTCAAGCTTTCCATCAAAAACATTTTTAAAATGTATGCGAGACCCACACTTGTAAAACTGTGGTGGTCAAACTTTTTTTTTTTTTTAATATCATTAAACACATCCAGATCAGCTATATACACCTCAGCTGGAGAACAGAATTGGTTTTTTACCAGTTTCTAATGGAATGGTTCTTCAATTCTGATCTGGGATAAGTCCTCCTTACGCAGCAAATCAGAAGAACAGATTTGAATGACACCTTCAAATCTGTGGCTCAGCATGCTGTGTTTGTTTAGGAGCTGTAGTAAAAGCAGAAGACAGAATTTTTGCAGGTTTTTTAGCTCAGCTTTAGAAAAAGTACAAAGGTCTTTAAAATGTAATGTAGCAGTAGTACCAGGAAACCAAGAACACAACACCGCAGTCGCAGGCGTACAGCAGCAGAAGCACAGAGGCCACAGCTCGGCTCACACAGCGGGAAGAGGAGGAGCTGCGTTACAGAGCAGGCACCAGAGCCTCTCCGAACACCACTTGCAGAAAAAGCCTCAAGACAGACAATGCCAAGACCATGAACAGTCTTTACTTCTATCAGTTGTTTCACAGCACAATGAGACACAGCACAAAGTTTGTACAGCGGGATCTGCAGACAGTTTAAAAACAGGCAATTATCTTTAATAAAAAGCATTGAGTCTGAATGAAAATAATACGAAGACAAACAATACTGAAGCTAATGATCACCTTGCTTGCTTTTGATTGTCTAAGAAGTCCAAGACTTCTCATAGTGCCTTTAATGTTCTCCATACCACCTTCTCCAGACACCCTAGTTAGTGTAAAGCTTAATGTGCCCCAACTCATATGTGTAGTTGGTTTCACAACCTTTTCCTCTTGCTCTCAAACCCTGCTCACGTGTGGGGAGGTGCAACAACTGTCATCATACAACATTCTGATTCACAAAGAAGCAGCACAAGTGTTGTACATAATTTAATTTGCACTTCTGTATATAAATGTTTACTATTGCACACTATTGCAGCACTTAAAAACATCTAATGATTTGCAAAAATTAGTAAAATACTTTAAAGGATTTAAAAATAAGGGTTTTAATGCAACTGACAAGATAATAAAAAAAGCAATTTACTTAATGAGATACAATCCTTTATGTTGGAAATGAAAGTTACATACAACTAGAGTACAATTAAAATATACCATATAGTTCAACACTTAATTCCTCAAATGTGTAAAATTAACAAGCTTCTACTGTCATAGATATACAATTTTTCCATATTGTGAAAAGGATTTTTCAAATTAAATACAGGTAACATAATATTCTGCAGTTATATTTCATGACTGTGTTTAAATGAGAGGGTTGTATAATACTCACATTGTCAAATGTACTAATGCCTTGGAAATTGCACACTTCCCCTCCTTTTCCAAAATAGAATCTCATTTCCATACTGAAGTCTATTATGCCATATTGGAAAAGTGTTTTACTTTCTAACAGGATTTTCATAAAATTAAAAAATAGCATAACATCATGGCATTATGATGACTTTTCCACTTATGCCCGTGTAGAATTTAATCTGCATATCAGACAGACATGTCAGAACCAATTTCCTAGACTTTTGTCTTATTGTACACGCAAGATGATTACAGTATTTTACAGAACAGAAAAATCTCTGAACCTTTCTAGAACTATAAATGTAATGATTAAAAATTAAAATCATAACAGAATCAAATTGTGATCTCCAACATTTATTAAAATCTTTTAAAGTTCATAAACGACAACAAAGTTACTGTAGAATTTATCGCATACAGCTAGCATACAGCAGCATGTCCTTGGTCTAAATGAAATACAAAAGATTTTAACATTTTCATACAAAGGATTTCTTTAAATTTATTAATGTGACGATATATCTTTGTTACATAAAATTTGCTACAGCAAAGTATCTTATACTTCTCTTGCATGTATGTAAATATGGGTGGACAAAGACTGCATTCAGTGTCAGCCTCCTAATGACGTTGTGCAAAAATGCTCAACAACCTCAACATACAGAACATTGGGTGGTATGTTTCATACTCTTTTGTAAAATGTCTACAAAGGCTTTTCTTTTAGGAGTGTCATACAGATTAAAAGGAAAGAATGCCAGCTGTTTATCTGCACTGGTATTCAAAGAAATCCAATGGTTATGTAGCAATATAGCTCATTTTTTAAAAAAACAATTCATCCTTGTATGCATGTAAATTTATCATAAAACATGAGTCTAGTTTAAACTTTTAGATGTGCTGTTTTAAGACAGGTCACTGAGACAGCCAGACCCAAGTGTACAAATAAAACTACTATGAATAAGTTTAAAAGCAACCCCAAAAAAAGTGCTGAGCCGCTGATTAACATTGAAATAAATGTGTAAAAGTGCCCAAAGCTAGCACATGGTAGCAATACCTTTTAAGTCAGTTGGTGAGAGTATACAAAACATAATTAAACCCAAATACTTGTATCTGTGTGACCATACATTCTGATTGATTGAAAGAAGGTAGGTTAGAAATGGAGACACAATGCAACTAAAATAAACTCAGCTGTTGCAGTTTTTAAACTTGATCTCTTTTCTTCATGAATGAAGTGCTGTAATTAAAAAGAAAATGATTGTAGCAGTACTCCATCCTCAGTTTACTAATATAGTATACCAGAATAAAAACTTGGCAATAACCTCTTATTCTTAACAGCTAACAAAAAATAACCGTGTTCATCCAGCAATGCATCTAGAACATTATTTTGCATATGCTAAACCATTTGTTTTTCATAGCTAATGGCAGAGCGCATTTTGCTTTTTGTGGCATGGTGGTTTTTATTCTAATGGATGCCTTTTTTAATCAAAAAAGGCTTGAAGCAAGGAATACTTTGGGAGCCCAAACATTGGCTACTTATTAAAAATTAAGGGAAAAAAAAAAAAAGAAGAAAAAGTGAATCAAAATGAATTCTCTACAGTACTGACCAAAACTTCCTTTAAGAGTTTAGGGTTCTTGATCTTAAACAAGCCATTTCATACCTGCCAACTGAAATGCTGGTAAGTTGACTTGGTTTAATATGGTCCAAAATCCAGACCAGATGGAATTACTCCCTCTCATGAGACTGTAACCTTTCCATGGTACAGTCTGGTTATGGCAACTTGCCTACTGCCTAGGTGGGAAATACAAAGGAAGGAGGCAGTGACGAAAACTGCAGGGATGTAGAAAACCAAGGCACAGGGTCTAGCTACTGTCCCCTACTTAAGCCATCCAATTGATTCTACTGAATTTTGGTCAGCCTCCAGGAAAAAATGTTTTTAAGTTAATTTAGCAGACGTTTATATGGCGATAAATACTACCTTCAAAAATGCTAAAAATGTTGGCTAGGTTTAGTCTGAGCTACTAAAAAATTATTATAAATTGTAGCATCAGACACAAGACAGACATGAATTATTGGCTGGCACAGACTAGAAGCAACATTTATCTTTCACTTCAGTCTAAATCACACTAGCCGCAACACCTTCCATTTCACTCACACAAATAATACATTATTCAAAATAAAATGGAGCATTCTTGGGTAAAAAACTACTTCATTTCAAAGGGGGAAAATGAACAATACACAGAAACAAAGAACGACAGAAACCAAAGTTAAGTAGGAAAGTGGTCTATTATTCTGTGTTACTGCACAAACAGTGCTTGCTTAATTGTGCCTAGTTAGAAGGGTTGGTGCAAACTGCACACATGGAAGATGGCAATAAAGACCTCAGTCAGCTTTGTGGAATGAAGTAACTAGGTAACTGTTTTGACATATGATGGTCTCAGCTCCACCTCATCTGTTAACAGAGTGCAAAGATCCCAATGTGAGCCCTGATGTCATCTTGTCCTCTTACTCCTACTAAAAATCAGCAAATTCTTTTGCACATTTTTCTGTTAGAGACGCACGAATATCTTCTTCTTCATAGTCATCAAAGTTGCTGGTATCTCCAGGACCTCTGCACTTTGGTATGAATGGAGCTTCTACCTGTATTGGTAGGAGACACAAAAAGGCACATGAAATGTTACTGGCCTAATACCAAGAGATTTAGCATTGTAATAATGAGCACAGCAATACTCCCATTACTTTTCAAATCCTGCCAAGAAATCAGGTATTACAGGTTTAAGTTGTGGCACATAAACAAAACCAATCTAAGAAGGTTCAGGCCTATATGTGTGAATCTAAATTGAAAAAGACTACTCTCTTGCTGACAGACATCATTAAAAATTACTTCCACTTCAAAACAAAGATTAGGTCTCTCCTTGCAGAGGAGATCCTGCTCCTTCCAGCTCATTAGCACAGGACAAGGAGTACACTGATTGCCACCACCACTACACAAAAGTCTTAGGAAAGTTTGGAACGCTCTCCTTCCTACTTAATAATAATCTTTTATTTCCAAATAAAAACTAACCTAATACAAGTGTGAAAGAATTTGTTCTGCATCTCTTATGAAGTTCTCCTAGGACCTAACTGAGAAGTGAAAGCCTTCTCCAAGCTAGGCCCCAATGAGACACAAGCCATGACTTGAAGGAGTCACTCAAAAACTGTACCGTAAGGTAAGCAAAATGATAACAAAATTATGCAGGTGATGCAAATTTATACCTGGAAACACAAAGTAATCCGACAAGTATCTCTCTCCCAAACATCCCAAGGAGTAAGTGTGCCAAAGGCAGAATGGTGGGGAGACAACAAAGCAGGGCAGGCACAGCTCCAGCTTCAGCTGGGGCAGAGGATCACACCACACTTTGCAACCAGGTAGATTGCTGATGGTGGGGGTGTGTAGTGTGTGTAGATCAGTAAATTAAAGAGGTACAGCACAGACTAACACAAATTTAACTCCATTAACTGTGGGCAATAACATTATACACCACCAAGAAGTAACAGTAACTTGTGCATTTGTGAGTGCAATTGTCCCATGTATCCTTTTGTTCCTGAAACAATAGATGCATTTCAGCGATTTAGCCTGAGTGAGCACACAGTCTGTGTACACACCTAGCCTACAAAGCCTCACATTGACCATTATCTGAATTCTGTCTCTGTGTTCTTAAACTGACTTTCAGTCACTCTCTTAGAACAAAACTCAGAGCAGAGAAAATATCTCATTTACTGCTTGAACTTTAGAACACTTTCAAATGAGACATGTCAGACCTTTTCCTATTATCTTCACTATGGAGATTGCTAAAAAGAGATTGCAGGAGATAACACTGGTTTATAGTGGAAATCCCTGTTCGGCCCTAAGTACAATCATCAGGCAGTGTGTTAATAAATATGGAAACACACAAAGAAAGGAAGACTTGATTGTTTATCATGCAATGGGTGAGCAACTGGCTCACATATGGGGCACTAAAGGTTACAGTGAAGGGGGTGACATAAGACTGGTGACCTGAGACCAGTGAGGTTCTGCAGGGCTCAATCCTTGGCCCTGTGCTCTTCTTTGGATGCAGGAGTGGAAGGGATACTAAGTAAGTTCACAGATGATAAAAAACTGGCAGGAGCTGTTGACACTGTGGAGGGCAGGGAGGACCTGCAGAGGGACCCTAACAAACTCGAGGACTGGGCAATCAGCAAGTGTATGAAGTTCAACATTGGATAGTGCCAGATTCTGCACCTGGGATGAGGCTACCCTGGGTGTATGGACAGACTGGGGGACAAGAGGATGGAGAGCAGCACTGTGGAACAAACCTGGGGGTCCTGGTCGGTGGCAAGTTGGGTCAGCAGTGCCCTGGCAGGGCCAACTGTGTCCTGAGGGGCATCGGGCACAGCATCGCCAGCCAGGCCAGGGAGGGATTGTCCTGCTCTGCTCTGCACTGGGGCAGCCTCACCTCGAGTCCTGGGGGCAGTTTTGGGTGCCACAACGTAAGAAAGACATGAAACTATGGCAGTGTCCAAAGGAGGGCAACAGAGATGGTGAAGGGCCTTGAGGGGAAGCCGTGTGAGGAGGAGGCTGAGGGCACTGGGTCTGTTCAGCCTGGAGGAGACTGAGGGGAGACCTCACTGCAGTTACAACTTCCTCATGAGGGGAAGAGGAGGGGCAGGCACTGATCTCTGCTCTGTGGTGACAGTGGCAGGACCCGAGGGAATGGCCTGAAGTTGTGTCAGGGGAGGCTTAGGCTGCGTATGAGGAAAAGGTTTTTCACCCCAAGGGTGGCTGGGCACTGCAACAGGCTCCCCAGGGCAGTGGTTGCAGCACCAGCCTGAAAGGTTCAAGAAGTGTTTGGACAATGCCCGCAGGCACCTGGTGTGACTCTTGGGGTGTCCTGTGCAGGGCCAGGAGCTGGACTGGATGATGCTCGTGGGTCCCTTCAAACTCAGCACATTTTGTGATTCTGTACCCAAAATATTTAGTAATTGACTGATTTACTTATGACTGTAGTATTAAAAAAAAAAAAATCATTCACGTGACATTAGCTGCCAAGGAACACTATATTTATTCAGGAGAACACATGTGGTAACAGCCACTGTGAAAAACTAGTATAAACCAAAAGTTTATTGCTGTATTTCTATGACTACTTGAATGATGTTACAATCCATGCTGTTGTTTCAGACCCTCAGTATTACAGCATTTATTCTTTATAATTAGAAGCTTTAAACTTATTTGGCATCAATTTTCACAACCCTTTAAATCTAGTAATAGCTATTCTGACTGTAGTTCTTGTTAACGTTTAAAAATATTTATTTCTGTGAAAGTAATTCACTATAGCAGTACATTAGCAATACTAAGAATATTTAGCACAGTTTTAAAACATCTGCTTTAATATTATGGGGCCCGGGTGTTCCCAAACACCATACTGGCATATGAAACTCGGTGCATATAAATCTGCCTCGCAAAGAGGCAGTAAGGAAGTGAAGAACAGATAATGAAAATTCCAAAATAGGGAGTATTTTCATAAAAATATCTATACTTAATGCAAGGAATACAGGATGCATTAATTGTACCCTGTCTTCTAGTAATTAATACATTAGTGAATAATTCAACAACTGTACTGTCAGTTTGTGTAGCCAAACAACCAGTTTCTTTTTATAAACTATTGTTAGTATTTAGGTTTGGCCCTTAAAATACTGCTGTTACAGCAGCAAGTTCATGCCTCTATAGTCAAGACTGTTAGCATTTCAAATTCAAACCAATTTCTTTAAATATTATCATTTATCTCTAGCTTTTTTTTTACAGTAGCAAGACAAAGCAAGAACAAGGAGGGAGCAGGTTGCTTTAGGAGAAAAAAGGAAAGCTCTAGGTTTGGCTTGAGCTTCTCCACACTGAAGCACAGTCTGAGTGCTAAGAGTTGACTGGAAAGGAAAACAAATTCATCTCTGCTGTGGAGGAGTATTTATAGATGCCACTATAGCAGGGGTTAAATAAAAAGTGAGAGAGGCAGGAGATGCCTCATCCTGAGATAATCCAGAAATAGACTAACACACAACATGTGTGTTAAAGAGAACGTGAATGTACACAGAGGTCCAGAATAAAACACCCAAAAGAAACAAACATAATTGAATCAATACATATCCTTTGGAGTCTTAAAAGATTAAACTACTTTCACCCTTTCTCAATTTCAAGTCACAGATCTAGGAAATAAAAAATAAACAAAATAATTAGAAATTTTACTTCAACCTCTTAAAGACCTGTAATAGTTTTAATCAGGAAGGGTCTTACCTTTCTCTGATAAATGGCAATCCAATCTGTAGTTGCAAACCACTTGTGATTCTTTATGTCATTTACACCATTCTTGAGATTTCCATATCGTTTGGTCAAATCTACCTGGAGTAAATTTCTTAGAAGATCCTTTAGGTCTGAACTGAAGTGTGATGGGAACCTCACCTAAAATTATACACCCACAACATTAAAAAACATGATACAAATATGATACTTCCCCTTTGAAGGGAAACAACTTCACACAAAAGGACACAGTGGGGCAATTTCCTGTCTTTCTTCTAAAACCAAATCAAGCAGGAATGCATGAAGAGACACATGGTTATTCTTGCACATGTATTTCTGTTTCACAAAGCCTTTAGCAATAGCATTACATTGCCCATCTAACATTTCTTGAACTGGAAGTTTCTAGGGGGCAAAATATTAATTTAATGTAACAGTGATCTAAAAGCTAAATTGAACTTGGTGTCTGACCAACACATCATTTCAAGACATTCTCAGCTATTCTCTAGGTATAAATTTTTATATTATATTATACACACACACACACACACACAGAGGAGACACAGTATATAGCATATACACAGCATATAAATATATAGATATGCTCTGAAATAACTGTACATTCAGCAATCATATATGAAAAGTCAATCTGGAACTTTATGCTGTACTGCAATCTGTTTCTGATAACTAAATGCACCAACATCAAAACTCTTACATAACAGCACTATTTGAAGATAGCACACTAGTGACTCGCGATTCATTCAAACCTGGCTAACAGATATTTGAAGATTATTCGTGGGATGTAATTACAAAGGGTTTTACTAACAAATTATCTACTGACACCATCTGAGATGGCAGAGAGAAGGAAGGGGAAAAGAACAGGCAGGAAACTGCATCTGTCATCCTCATAGTCTCAGTGTTTGACACTCCCGATAGTCAGCTGATCAGTTATGATGTAAATACAGATCATGGAATTACTTAACATAAAAACATTCTGAGAAATCAAAAAGTCCAATTATCAAGGTTTAATTACTATAATACCTAGACCACTGAGAAGTAAGGAAATATTAACTCAAATTTTTAAGTAGAGAACTAAGCAAATGAGGTAGAATAAATGAAAGACCCCAGGTTATAAAGAACTTCTAGCTGACAACTGAATTAGTGTGTCCAGAGTTGATGTCCAGAGCTGTTCTGCAGCTGTCCATCCATGGACTCAGTAAAAAAAGGTAGATGACCAACAGTACAGATGTCAAGCCAATTAGATAAAACTACAAAACATGCCCAAACATTTTGTTTTTAGTTTAGAAGAGAAAGATTTCTTTAAAAATATGTCTTGGTAAATTAATTCCCATATATTCATGGACACAGCTGAAGATTCACAGCATTAAAACCTTTCAAAGAGCAACCATCAACCACCTCCTTTATTTAAATAAGAATCAACCTCAGTGCAGTGCACCACAGGCCTACTGAGGTACTCCCTTGATTAGAATTACAGAGGAACCTGAGATGCAGCACAGTGTGTGTCTGTGTAGGGACAAGGAAGAGAACAACTGTAACAAATTAAGTACGCAAAAGAAACAACACTAGCAGGAGAAACACCAGAATGGTAACATTTTGGTGCTATCCAGCACAATAAAAGATACTGAGAAATAAAAGGGAAACATTGGAAACACTTTTCAATAATATTATATAACAATGAAAGCCAAACAAACATTAGATAGGTCTAGCTAGTCAAACGTGGAAGTAAAGAGACCTACTAGGAATGATGGAAACTCTTCAGGGCTTCTCAAAAATTGCAAAAAAATTTCTAGAAAATAGCTAGGCAAATTAAGCACACAGCTAAGTAGTTGTTAATAGTCATTGGATCACTTTAATCCAAGCATAAAAGGATAAAAATCCAAGCATAAAAATACCACAATGTCTTTAAATTTAGTAACTTGCATTTTAAATTTGAAGGCAGGGAACAGACTTTTATAGCTTTGATTTTCAAGTAACAATGTCTGTACTTAAGAAATGTACATTACAAACTTCTCCTATGTCCTTTTCCAATTGCTTGCTGTGTGGTGGCCAGTAAATTCTGCATCTCCTCCACCAAAACACAGGTTCTACAAAAACAACTGCATTTGCGAAAACACCCAGAGCCTGAACTCACCTTGCCAGACACAATCTTCTCGTAAATCTGAATGGGCTGATCTGCAAAGAATGGGGGATATCCAGCTGCCATTTCATAGATTAACACTCCTAATGCCCACCAATCCACTGCCTTGTTGTAACCCTGAAAAAAATGTAACATGCCACTGTTAGTACAGTTTCTAACACAGGTTAGGATTTTCAGTATTTATCTATATATTTATGGAATACAAAGAAAGCAAATACATTACTGTCCGTTTAATGCAGCACTTACAACCTAACTCCAACCAAATTGGCACTCACAGATTCCAACAACAGTACACTTAAAACCTAATACAGCAATGAGAAGGAAACAGTGACGGAAGTGAAGCATTTTGCACACATTCCTGTGATGAGTGTCAGTGATTTCTTGTGACAAGACTCCCTAAGTGACAGAAATGGGCACTATTTATTTATTTATTTGAAATTAAAACAATCTTGTTACAGAATGATAATTCTTCAAAGCTTAGGGAAATTTCATTGTAACGACATACCTAACAGCACTTCCTATGTTGTACACTGCCACCTTTTGCTTGATCATCTGCATTTTGGAACATTCAGTTTCATAGGTAGTTAACTAGCTACAAGAGCTTAGAAGTTTAGGTAATTAGCTGTTATAGCCATTTATTATCTGATCTTAAAAGCCTGAACCTTCAATCATTAGTAGGTCCTTTTCAATGTTACGAAAGACAAGGAAACCACCAAACCCATCCATTTCATGTATCTTTGAGATCTTTTACAAAGCTCAGGGCTTAAACTCAGTCTTTCAGGAAAAATCTCTTATGAAGACTTTGTAGTAGATGCAGTGGAATTTGCCGTTTTAGCTGCACAGGGGGGAGAAAACTATGCAAATAACAAAT
This sequence comes from Machaerirhynchus nigripectus, assembly GCA_013397975.1. Lineage (NCBI taxonomy): Eukaryota > Metazoa > Chordata > Aves > Passeriformes > Dicruridae > Machaerirhynchus > Machaerirhynchus nigripectus. The sequence goes on along the minus strand of VZRQ01008166.1, from coordinate 244,943 downwards.
ATTTTTTCCAAAAACAGAAGTATTTTTTGTTCATTTTTGACCATCTGCAAAGGGTATTTAATTAAACCATACGTTAAATGCGTAATTTAACATTATGCACTGCAACTGTTTTATAGCATAAGCAGTTCTATATTTTCCATTTGCAAAACATACAGTGCTACAGTTAAACAGCTATAGGATGAATAATATTTCTATTTTGGAACACTTAGTGCAAGTAGTAGACAAACAGATCTACAGTCAGCTTAGATTGCATGTACGTTAGGTGTAAAACCAGTGGATTGTCATGTCTGATTTGATGTCAACTGCCTTAAAGCTTAAAAACTCTGCAACTAGTTATGTAATGACTACTGATTCATCCCATATGCAGTTCTTGTTACCTTTGGAGTTCTTCTTCTAGTCTGTTAACCCTTCAGAATGTAATCACTCAGATCTGCTGTTCTGACAAGTTTGTAAGTTAAGTAACTTAATTACAGATCTTTTTTCCCCTCACAAGTTATGTGGCAAGTATATGTAGAAAGTTCCGTACAGTTATGTGAAAATTCTTTATTTGGCATAAATTTTGGCATACTAAAAGAATATTTACAATGCAATGACTTCATTTTGTGTAATTGGTAAAGAACTGACTAGTCAAGATTTGATTTTTGGAAGTATCAGCAATTGTTTGTGCCTCAGAGCTTAATAACTGGATGAGAAGTTTTAACTACATCAAATGCATGGCTGAGTAACAAGACAAAGTACCTTGCTGAGAATTATTTCAGGTGCCAGGTATTCTGGAGTTCCACATAACGTCCAAGTTCTGCCTTTTACTCTTTTTGCAAAGCCAAAGTCCGTGACCTGTCATTGGAAAAATAAATTGACTGTCAGTGCATTGCTACGAAGAAATCTAAAATTAAATACTTTGGAAATATTTTGGAAAGCCATTTTTTACAGGGGAAAAATTTATTTCTTAAATCACATAGTATCATCTAGTCAGATCTACCTTTATTTGTCAGTCCTCCTGGTACTTCTAATTCAGATAAAGAGAAGGTCTCATGATAAAATTATTAAAGAACACAAAATACGTATTATCACCCTGACATCAGCTTCTATTTATAATTTAAAAATCAGTGGGAACTGTGGCTTACTAATCTTCCAGATGTACTGCAATTACATTATTAATTTTTCTTACACTTTTAACATCAGACTGTTTATAATGCTGAAAATTTGAAGAACATAAACTTTTCCTTTAGTTAACAAATAAATGAATCACAAAAAGGGTTCAATATATCCCCCAGTCTTGTAAATTTAGAATTTTATTGCATAAGTGTATAAAGGTCCCATGTCAAATTAGTGTGGGAATAAGACAACATAAAAGAGGTCTTCCAGTAACTTTTTATTCCGAGTATCTTTGAAAGCATCACCAGAATAAAATCTGTTTATTTGAGGCCTGGGGGGAAAATGTAGCAATAATTGTATTCACAAATGGCAAATACTTGGACATTATAAATTCTTCATTTCACCTGTCATGTTTTCTACATGCGAGTAGAGTTTTCAGAACTCTGTATGCAGTATCATACTCTCCGTGATTTTTCCTTGACCGTATTGCGGAATACACACAGAACCCAGGTAATTACATGTGAAACTCTGGCATCAGTTTCAAGCTACCCCGTCTTTGATTGTTTGGGGATTTGTTTCTTTTGTTTCCTCCTTCTTGGTTTCAATTTCAACTCATTCCCAGAGAAAACATACTGTACCACAATGAGAATCACTGGTAATTATACAATATGTGCTGATGTTGCTGTACATTAGTGTCACTAATGAAGCCAAACTGCAAACTACCAAGGCAGCTTTTCTTCATTTTTGGTGGAAACAACAGCACCAACAGCTGAAACTGAACGGAGTGGGTGAGGTGCTTCAATCAGCAAAGAATCATTGATGTGTTTGGGAATGCACATCAATCTATGTAAGAAGAATACGCTGCAGACATGGGACAAACAGTAATGGCTTTAAAATGCAAAAGAAAATGAAGTTGGAGCTGCAGCATCAACATATGAACCCAAACCTCCCTCTCCCACCATCACAAAAACATACTGTTGCAGAGAGAGTTGCCAGCTCTGGACTAAGCCAGTCATAGCTTTACATTAGTGGTGCTGCCCAACCACGTTAAAGGAACTTGTATTGATCTTCTCCCTACAGTGTTATCTTACACTCCATGCAAAATTATTTTACAGTTATGAACAACATAAGATACAAATCCTTTCCACTTTTCTCAAACATTTTTATTATGTATTGTTTAGATTCTGCTGTGGCAAAAGGTGACACAATGAGGAAAGAAGAACTTCCACAGTTCAAGGACTGCACAGCATTGCAGAGTGCTCGTTGCTGCACTCTGCCTTCCCATTTGCCATTTAGCTAAAAACAGAAGAGCTAAGAGGAAGATGAGAATGTGCCATGAGAGGCTGTTGTAAAACCAAAGCTGTCATTTGAGCACTGCAGTGCTGATCTGACCTTAACTCAGCTCACACTCCAGATGTGCTGGGAAGGCTAGGACTTGCCAAGGGTGGGATTCATCTGATGGACATTAAGTACTACAGTGTCAGGGTTAATATCTAAGTTGGTTTGCCTAAACTACTTATACAGACAATGCAGACAAACAGACATTTTAGGGCAACTTTCATCTTGTTCTAGGGCAGACGTATAAAATAGGTCAGATGAACAGAGCCATGTAATCACCTACTTCTCACTACAGACCCCAAGGGAAATCTTGACAACTGGCTCAACTGCAGACAGCTCTACTGTGCATACTTAATTTTAGTCAGAGGAACTACACGCCAAAGTTTTAACCATTACTAGGCAGTAGGGCATTTGAACGCTCCACACAAACGTGCTAACATGCCGAACAGCTTCAGACCATTTATTCTAAACACATTTTATTGAATTACCTAAATCTGCACTGCAAGACAAAACTTCACTCCCTAAATATATGAAGAATATCATACCTGGATGTATCCTTGCTGATCAATTAAAAGATTTTCAGGCTTTAGATCTCTGTAGATGAGGTCTAATGAATGGAGGTACTCAAATGTTAGCACTATCTGAGCTGCATAAAACCGTGCATGTGGTTCACTGTGAAGAATTAAAAGAATATTAAGTACCCCAATGCTATGCTAAGGTACTGAAACAGACACCTAACTGACAGGGATAGACAAATTAAGTATCTTTTAACTGGTTCTTTTACTATGTAACAAGAGAAAGCAAAAGCAAACATTTTCAGAATTGATACATGCATTCCCTAAATTTAAGTCTTGGAGCTAAAATACACATGCAAATCAAGATGAACATATCCCACAATGCAGAGCTTTGACTTCAGATTTTACTTGTAGAAACTATCATGAATTTCAGTGACCATATGCATAGGAATTCCAAGATTCTATCATGCACAGATCACAAATGCCTGTATTAACTAACTGAAACATAATTAGAAATTCTTCACTGCCTGGCTAATTTAAGTCCACTGAACAAGAGGTAAATTAAATGCACTTAAACCTTCAGAATTTTTTCTTCAATGCTAACAAATTTTATAAAACCCTCTTTCCAAATCAGCAAATTAAGCCTTTTTAAAGGAAAAATGTCATTATTACTCTTACCTGAACCTTCCGATTCTTCTTAGATGTGAAAACATTTCTCCACCAGGAACATACTCCATTACCATGTATAAATTAGAATTGTCCTAAGGAAATTAAGGAAACAAGTAAACACACACAAATACACATTAGGCATGCTATAGTATCTGTAACTCCTACATGGAGTACATTTTATTAATGAATGAAAATGAAAAATTGCAGCCATCCAATGACATATACACATACAATGCAACGTGGAAATGCAACGTAGAAATTCTTGAAAATCTGCACAAGAAGCATCATATATCTCAAGAAATCTATTTTAAAGCAAATCTGAATAAAGATAATTAGTGCGGTCCAGAGGCAGAATGGTGTGTAAGAGACCCAAAGGAAGAGAGGATAAGATGCCTACTGCAGGGCAAGACCTTGAACTCTTACATGTTTATAACTGACAGCCTGAGGTATTCTTGTCTCCACAGCCCCTGCCTCAAACCTCAAAACTCTAAAGATTAAGGTACAACATGTCTGCTTATTTAAAATTTTATTTTAAAAAAAGAAAAAAACAAAAAGAAGGCGCATATCACTGTATAAACCAGAAAGCTACTCAATTTCTTTACAGACTGACTAGCACGGTCATGAAACTAGAAGCTAGGCTTCAAGTTCTTTCCTTCATGGTTAAAACTGTCATAAAGACCCGCCTTAGGTATAAATCTCAAGCAAAAAAATCTGCAGAACAATTACAAATTTACCATTTTATATATCAGTACAGAAGACATGCTTTGGTATCTCTCATAGATAATATAATGCCTAAAAGCTCCCTTGCTGTACAAAATCCAGTTGCCCTCCAAAAGAAGAGAGAACTCTGAAGGGTTTAACTTAATTTAATTTTTATTTTTTAATTTGGAGATATCCTTTCAATCATTACCTGATGAACCGGGGTATATGAAGTGCACACGAGTGCACTTCACTCCTACTCAAGCCCTGGCAACAGTGCCAAATGCAGCATCTTTGAAAACAAAAATACTTGAACTATTGTGCTGTAAAAGGTATACATTTTAATATCTAAAGTGTAAGCATGCACTTTCCTGAAACCCAACAACTACTTTGAAAGTAATGGCTACCTTAAAAGAATACTCCAGTTTAACAAGGAAAGGAAAGTTCACCGCTTGTAATATTCTCTTCTCATTCAGTGTGTGTTCTATCTGCTTCAGTTTGACAACCTAGGAGACAAAAAACAATCTTCAGCTTAAGTGTGATATTTCATAGTCGTTGATACATTTTTTAGTGTTAAACAGTTAGTTGAAAGCAAGCTTTTAACTTTACAGATAATGAAAAACCTTATGGATTCCTGGTACAATAACAGAAACAAGAAAGGATTAAAAAGTCTAACAACATTTTAAAGAGTAACATTTGTGCAATACAGTTGGCAGACAACTCTACAAATAATGCTTCTTCCTACTTGCTGAGTGTAAGAGTCAGTAAGGAAAACCTCTCTGCATTTTCTAAGAATTGCTTGTGTTTCTTAGGGACATACTTCCTCAGCGCTTCAATAAAATCCATGTGATCTTTGGACCCTTTGCTAAGAAAGGCAGGAAACTGTGTAGGACACATTTAATTATGAATTTTGTTACCTGTGAACAGGAGTAAACAGGCTTATGTTACACAGCTCACACATTAGTGACAAAACTAAGGAGAATACAAATTCAAAATATCCATTTTTATACACAAGTTACTTCTTGTAATGCATTAAAATGTTAGGCTGCTAACAAGGCAGCAAGTAGCAGATTTCTGATCATTGTTCTGCTCAGCAACTAATAATTAGTTTCCTTGTGTTACACCCCAACACTGCATAATGAATTATATCCATTTTACTTAATCCCTACTGCACAATTTATCTATAACTAATTTTGAGAATGGCATGATTTTCAAGTAAAGTTAGGGGTTTTTTCCTTGCTGCATAGGAAACAAGAAGAAAATGTACAAGAGTGATCAAAACAAATCTGCTTTTGTGTTTGGAAATCAAATCTAGCTGCTATAAATAAGAGATAATCAAGATATTAGAAACCTGACTGAAACCGAATTTAAACTTAACTTTTAGATGCAAAAGGTAGTACCTACAAAAAACTTAACTAGTGCTTTGAAATAAATGTCATACAAAAGAAATAATGTTTCAAAAACTTTAAATCTCTTCCAATCCCAGATCTTTAGGGTAGAAGTAAAGCTTTGCTCAAATCAACTCATTTGTGGGAAGTGTCTCCTTCATCCCTAAAAAGGTACAGTACTGGAATGACCTTGTCCATCCAAGTAAGAAAGCCAAGGCTCTTGTCTGGCATTGCAGCCGAACACCTCACAGAGAAGACTTCACCACTGTTCCTGCATCTCCTCCCAGTGAGGAACTGGAGGGGGATGGCAGCAATTCCCCAGGCTGAAGCTGCTGTTTAACACTTCAGGATGTCCAGCTGGGGCCTCAGACACAGCTTTGTTCACACTTAAGCCCAGGCTCAGGACATGGCCAGTGTCACCTTCCCATGTAGAAATGGTGTCTGGTAATGGCAGATTCTCCAAGAGCTTGTTTGTGCCCAAGCTCTGGTTCACGGCTTTTTCTTTCCAAAAACAATTACATCATTAAACTGGCCAAGCAGTGGCATGTTACAGCCTTCCTAATGCAAGGCAGACAAAGGACTAACATCCCTACACAGAAAACTACTGGCTGCAGCAACACCTATTACATTTTTTTTCATGTTCTATGAATCAAGCATGAGACTGGGTAACAAAGACATACACTGGATGCTTTCCCTTTTTTTCAAGTAAAATGGAAATGAAAAATTATAGGCAGCCAGCCCATTGTCTGATTTCAGACATCTGTATGTTTTCTGTAATAAAGAAATAGAAACATGTTCTCACCAAACCATCTCCTATTTTTTGAACAATTAATGGAAGCTACTAATATATTTCCCATAGAACACAAATAATTACGTGAAGTTGAAATAGCAGGTATTTCATAAAGGGACACATCAAGACTTCTTATTGACAGAGCCATCTACATTACTAACAGAAGACTGATGTTTGGATGCAAACATCTTTATAATCCCATGGAAGCATTTTCTGCAAGTCCACTGCAATTGTTAAAAATGTGACTTTCTGCTTTTTCCAGCAGAAAACTTTCCAATTTTGAGAGGTAGTAATTAAGAACTTAATTAACTTTTTTTTTTTAAAAATCCTTGAATATTTTTATGGCAGCTTTCTGAAGTGAAATGTTATTTCCTAAACTACTGCAGTGACGACAACGCAGCCATTCATGAAAAAGAGTTCAAAGAAAAAACCAGCTGAAAATCTGAAATTTGGTGGTGAGCTCTTTGTGCAGCACTGAGATGCTACAGTAGCTCAGCCTGCAGGATGCCACCAGCCATACTGAGGTAATGCTGAGGTATATTTCCACATGGGTGCAAATGGTCTGGGCTGTCTTTATTTGTACTATGCTGGAATGTAATTTTAACTCAATTGGAAATTTTTTTTTAAACACAAGTTAGAAATCATTATAATAGGAGAATACTTTGGTTGCAAAAAATTCAGCTTTTCTGGGTAAAAAACCCATGATGTCAGATTTGACACTAAAAGGTAAGTTTACTGTAGTTTCTGTTTGTCTGACCATTACAAAGCAGTCCTCCATTAAATTAACCATTATTCAAGGTCCAGGACCCCAATCACATGTAAAGAACACTGGAACTGCAACTCAGGGAAAACAGTTTGACTACGTCACTGCCATAGTTCCCTTATATAAAATTACTCAGAAATGTAATAATGCTGAAGTGCAACAGTCCAAACTGAGGCAACACTGACTTTGATTTTGTTAGTTGCTGATTACTAAGTTCTCTTTGCCAGATTAATATTGTCTTAATATCATCTTTGTTATACAGCAGCAAAGTTATGTATAGTGTCTAACAAAGTAAGAACAGCTCTTACATTGAGGACTTCTGCGTCTACTAATCTAAATAAATGCACTTTTGAAAAACTTGTCAAAACCATTAAGAACTACTTGTATTGATAAATTCTGTTAAAATACTTCTTTACATTCTGGAATTTTGTATTATTAAAATTCAAACTTTATGAAATGACATTGCTTACTTAATCTAAGAGTAATAAACTGCTAAAAAAAAATCAAGCTGGAGCAGCAATACAGGTTCAGACTACAGCACTGAAGTTTTCAACACAGAAAATGTCCATTATGTGACAGCTGTTCTGAGACTCCTGTTCTATCTACAAGGTTACTACAGATGCAACAGGATTATTACATAATTAAACATACAGAAAGTAATACCTCAAAGGATCAAGAATGGAAAAGAAATTATTTATGCAGACAATTTTAATTTCAGTTATGGTTCACAAATGAAAATTTTCAGAATTTCTGATCTAAACAGTCTTCAAGAGTTCTGAGCTACCCTGCAAAAGTTTATTTGTTTATTTAAAGTATAGAGCTACATTTTGCTTTTGCCAAAGAACATACAGGCCACCTTACAAAATCCAAGCAAAGAATTTAGCCAATAACATTTTATTAATGCCTTGGACACCAGTTAGAGCTCTTTAGCCTGTTGTTAACATTACTGGCAATTGTACAAAGTCTACACAATCCCAACAACTGAACCTACTGGCTAAAAGAGAAAAAGCATTTAAATTATCACTGGTATCCAAGTGTGATAAGAAAAAGCACAGTATATGCAACACAGTTCAGCCACAGCTGTAGATCTTCATCTACATCAAACTCTTCTCTAGCACAAAACCCACTATAAATTATACCAACCTTCTGTTTGTCCAGTATCTTCATAGCATAATACTGTTCTGTGGATTTATGTTTCACCATCATTACTCTCCCAAATGATCCTGTTCCAAGGGTTTTTTGCCTCTCAAAATCATCTAGGCCAGCAGTATTCTACATGTAGGATATAATCACGTTATTTACAAACTAATAACCCAAAGACAATTTTAACTGTATGAATTCAATTATGAAAAAAGTTAAGTAATACATTTATCAAAGACAACTATAGCCAACTATACTGTTATAATTTGATACATGTCAAATTTTAAAGAGATTTTACATCACACTCATTAAACCAGAAGAAGACTTTACTGAATGATACCAACATTTCTGTAATTTGTCCATACAGCTGTCCACCTATGCTTAGTAAGGAACTTCTAGCAGTAAAGAGATCATGACTATTACATGCAGATAAATAACCCCCTCATGCTTCACGATCAAGAATATTAAAACATGCAAAAGACTCCAAGCTCTAAAGAGAGTTCTACATGAGAGTTGTCTGGAGAGCACATCCCTGAGTACATTTTCTCAGATATTCATTGCCATAGTATCTCAAATATTGCTTTAGAACAAGAATGATCCTTCCCCCAAATCCCAAATGTTACAAGATTTCTCTCTAACAAGCTCCTTAACCTGCTCCCAAGCCCTACACAGTAGTCTTAATACTCTTAATTCCACTTACTATTATGGGGGAAATTATTAACATGGTAAATTACAGATGTGCCAATGCTTCTGGTTATTAAACAAAGCCAGCTAAAAACACGCCAATAGATTTTGAGTCTTGTCATGTTGATTGCGAACATCATTCTCATAAGAGAAATTGTCAGTGGGAGCATTTCGTCAGCTCAGATCTGGAGAAGACTTGAGAATCTTTGTTGATGAACTTTGATGAAAAGTGATAAAGCTGGCATTAAAAAACCTGAAACTCCTTTACAAATTGCACTAAAATGATTTCTGTTTTCTGTACTGCTCATTACAGACTGACAACACACTGATAATGTTATCCAAAAAATGCAATACAGAAAATTATTGAATGCTTAAATGAGTGATACCTGAGGGGGGCTTTCCCATTTTCTTAAAAAGTCTTCTTTGGCTTTGGCTAGGAACTCTTTCACTGAAAACACACACAAAAAAGTACATTTTAAATAATGTAATTAATCACAGGCGCAATGGAGATGCTTTGTTAACAAAATACATAAATTTCATTATCAACTTTTTTCTTCAATTCATGATATGCTATTTTCATCATGGATGAAAGCAAGCATCGATGTCTCTAGAACTTCTACTGTATCTCCAGGTGTTATCTACGCTTTCTGGAGTAACTACATCATTCTACACAAATTACTTAAACTTTACCAGCTCTAACAGCTCACAATACTCTATAGGCAAGCAGGCTTTAAGGTGATGTTAGACATTCTTAATTCAGCTTGGGAAAAAACCAAACACCTGACATTTATAAATAGCCATTCCACAAAGATTGACTTCTTATCTCTTTAAATACATGTCGCATTTTCTTTCAGCTGCTTGAGTGTAATGTCAATCTCATTGCTTTTTCCCCTCATCACCTTTATTTAAAAGCTGTTTGCAAGCTCAAGGACCAAATGGACAGCATTACTGCAAGCAAAGACAAAGCACAGGGCTACAACGACACTGCACATTAGGCATGCCCACAGTCAGAGAATATGCAGCTTTAATACTGATTTTCCATTGATTTGGGGGAAACTATAATGGCAAAATTCTAGATGACTGTTTAAAATGTGCACCAACATATTTTGTTCTGATCATCTCTCAGCTACTCTCTCTTTTTTTTTTTTAATATCAATGCTCAGCCAGATCAATGCAGATTACTTCATGCACAGTCATTAATGGGAGGTGTTTCAGACATTGCTGTGGTTCTGAAAGAGTCATAGAATCAAGAAAATATCATACTGGTTTTGTGTTCTCTGAATCATTTCATATAGTACAACATTAATAACAGTGGTTTTTCTGTACTGTGACGTTCTGGCACAAGCAATTGCTAAAAATATACAGCAATATGTCAAGATCATTCTGGTCAATATCTAGAAATCTGTGTTTTAGCAACTGTATTTTGCATTTTGACAGTCAAAAAAATTAGGTTTATAACAGGTTGTAAACAAATCACCTGATGAATCAGAACTTCTTCGTACTTTTCAGTGAATACTAATGTTGACAAAGAAAACTTCAAAAATTCTCTTCTTATACTGGTACATTTCCAGCAGCAGTAAAAACAACAGCAGCCCTGGAGAAGGCTGGTTGTAAAATGTTTTTTTTTCCTTTTTTGCCCCCTTCTTGGGTGTGCTATGGGACTTGATTATCACAAAACACTCAAATGAGATTTATGGCTCCCACTACCACTGGCTCTAATGGAGCAGTAAATAAAATGGAAATTTCATAAAAGTTGTCAGAAGTTCTGGCAGATCTCAACATTGGAAAAGTGTTTAAAGCATGATATCCACTCAGTAATTTTAAGAGAAACAAGCAATATCACAGAAGAGGAACATATTCAGTATTCTAAACTTATGGTTAAGTAGAGCAATAAAAACACAGTTTATATCAAAGAAACTATTTTAAAATAGTATTAAAATTAACTGAGAGTTAAAAATATTTTAGTGGCTAATCAGCAAAAAATGCTAACATATTTATCCTGTGTGTAGAAAATACTTCCTTTGTTTTTAAGTCATAGAAGTTATTCATGTAATGACTTTTAATTATCCTAATTTGAAGAAATGGCAGGATTTCCTGTGGCATGAAATAATTTTGAACACAAAAAAAGGAAACTAGCAATGTCCAAATTCGTGTTTGATGATCCTTCTTCCATTAGGAGAACAGAGATGACTTGATCAAGTGAGGAATACTGATACAGTTTTGAAACATCAATTTATGTCAAAGTAGCACAAACATTTTCTCTTAATGACAAGAAAAAACCTAGGAAAATCATTAAGACTACCAAAAAGCTCAGCCTTCAAACTGAAGTGGCTGTAGCTTAGAAGTGAACATTAACACTATATAGCACAACCAAAACATGAAGTAACTGGTGTTGTTTTTTCATGTTATTACAGTACATATGTCTTAAATATCCCTCATGCCATCTCCATTCATATAAATAAGTATTTTAAGTTTCCACATATTTCACGCTGAAGTATGACTATTCGGTATTTATAAAAATATACAATGACATTTACAGTCATTTTTGTCTCTGTTCTACTTATGGAATAAAGAATGCTGTTTATGAACTAAATGCGATCCAGCTGGAAATATTCAAATTGTGGATTCATGAGAAAAATCTCTCATTTCTAGAACACCACTAAGCCACAAGCTCTCCTGCAACAAAACTCCTACCTTGTTCTACTTTATTTTGGCTCTCTTTTCTTAGAAAGCAGCATTGAACATACATTTTCAAAATAAAGCTACCCAATGGTAATAATTTATCTAAAAATCCCTGTCTTTTAAACATGTTTTGTGATGTGTTTTATTAAAACCAGTTTCTTCCTAATGAGAGAGTAGATCAAACTGTGCCTGGTTCTCACTTTCAGAGGTCACCTGGGCTCCTACACCTCAACACAATTCCGCAGGTGCTTACAAACAGAGCTTAGGCAATTAAAGTGCATGCACTTTAATAATTTCTCAAAAGACGACTTGGGATTTGAACTTTTGAAAATTATCTCGCAAGCACAAAACATCAGCTCTTGCTACAGGAGACCACATTTAATTTCTACTTTCAAGTGCAGAATCAAAATTTACGCCAACTGGGTAGCAGTGGCCACTGGTATTACTGCAATGATGCAAACAAATAGGTGTATTAGATGATGACTTAAAAGGTTTTCCTCAAGTGCACATTTTTAGCCACTTCACATTATGACTATGTGGCTCTTGTTTGCTTTTCTAGTCTAAACTGTACCTAGCATCTGTGACTTTGGGCACTAATGAAGGAATGAGCATACCAAACGTCTCTATAGGTTCCCCAAGGGTTTGCAGGAACATTCACCCACACAGATGAGATGATGAAGAGAGGAAAGAAAGAGAAGAAGAAAAAAACGTTTTATGCATTTCCACAACAAACACATAGAAAACACAAATACATTCCACCCTTTCCCCTCCCCACTCAAGAACAGACCCTGTAATAAACCAGCCCTTTCCCACACAGACAGAATGACTCATGCTAAATCACAGAATGTTTGAGCAAAGAAAGAAAAAAATCACCAAAGGCAGCTAAAATCAGTATGAAAAAAGGATGATGCATCACAGAAATAAGCACAGCTTAGAAAACTTCAGGAGATCAAGTTGGCATCTTTAATAATAAATCTATTCCAAGACATACACATCCACGGAACTGTTGCTAACAATAGTGTATCTATCTTCATCACAGCATGCTGGATCACAATAAAACCTGTAATCGGGTGATCTTCCCACTACTTAGCACTTTGTTCCAGAAGACAGCATGTGTGAATTGCATGGCATGTGGTAGATAGCACAGAAGTGGCAAGCAGTATCCAAAAAAAAAAAAAACCAACTCAATCAGATTTCAGTCCTATTACCCAATAACAGCAACTTGAGAAGTCAAAACTGCACAGCTGCAGTTACTGTATGCAAAGTGGAATGTACACAGGGATCTGGTATGGACACCATATGAGTATGATTTAATTCTGTAAGACTGTCAAAAAAAAGGAACTAAGGAAAGAGATGTGGATATACAGGTTCTCATAAACACTGAGGAGCAAGGATCACTTGTCTATGGCTGAGCAAAGTGAAGATGAGAGTGGGGCAAGGAGTGTATGCACAGACCAGGAACAGCCCCTACTCAGACTGGGTTTACTGGTACAGTAGAAGTTGTGAGTGTGGAGGCTGAAACCAAAGCAGGAGGAGCTGTTGCTCAAGAAAGGAAGGTACTGGAAAGAGACAGAAAAGCACAGGTAACAGCACCAGCACAAGGACCACAGCGGAAACAACTGAACATGGCAGGAAGGACACCAGTCGGAACTGGAAAGGATGCATCAGCTGTCCTGGGATTAGGCAAGCACAAACACACAGCACAAACCCAGCCCTTTGTGACCAGCATGAGCAAGCGTTGGCAGGTTCTGCGCAATGCAAACACCCAAAGGAGAAAATCTGAGATCCTGAAGAAGGTGGGAAGAAATGGAATAATGGCCAAGGACCACAACCAAATGACTTGAAGCAGTCTTACAGCTTCCACCTGCTTCGGTTCACCTTGGTCAGAAGTAGTACTACAACCACTACAACATAAGATCTCAGCTTCCCCCTTGTGTACCACAGGTGGCCTGTGGAGAGCTGTACTTGGAACCAAGGCAACATGAGGATAAGCAGGAAAGTCTGCTGGAACAGTGCTCTAAGGGAAGAAGAACCCAAGATCCAGAGGTTTCTAGGTAATGCCAGCATACGAGAAATTAAAAAAATGCAAGCAACCAACAAAACCCAAACAAGTGAAAAACTGCTACACGCAAAACCGAAACACCCCTGAACCCACCCTCAAACAAGAGGAAATTGCTCTCTATTAGTATATTCCCACGGTTCACAATATGTTTGCTTGTTTAATTGATCAACTTTTGCATGAAAAGTTCACATGCTTATAAAAAAATGTTAACTAAGGGTATGAGTACTGTAATGAGTACTTTGACCTAAAACACAGTTTAAGAGCAAGTGAATCAGAAGAAAGTTCCTGGAAAAATCAAGAAGGTGAGGACCTCTCAGCTGCAGGATTGCAATGACAGCAGAGGGAAAGGGGTCACAGATGGAGCAGTCCTGAGAGTTACCATGAGTTACTCTGCCTTTCTCCCACCTCCCACATGCACAGTGTTTGTTATTTTCAATCACATCCCACAAGAACCAGCAATCCAGGATTTTATTTTTTGTAAGGGGGGAAAAAAAAGTATTTGGCTAGGATTCACGGCAAGAAAGCAAGAACTAAACTGATTAAGACTAAACACTGGGCACCACTACAAACCCCCATCTGCTGTGCTAAATGCCAGTCTCTGTCTGGTATTTAAAATGCCCTTTATCAAAATACAATTCAAATTTTGTTCCAAAACTGTAATATAATCATTTGGAGTCTGGAATTAAATGGGCTATTTAATTAAATCATTTAATGGAAAAATGAATATGTATGAAGAGATTCTGGTAAATGTATATGTATATTTCATTTTTATAAAAAGTGTATTTATAGCCTTAAACTTTATCAAGATGTATATAGATACCTCAGTGAATCCTATGGTTATGGTACCATATTTCAGAAGCAAGTGAGAAGCTTCTGATTCCACTTCTAAGCCCCATTCTTATACCATTAACCTGTCACCTTAATTTTTTAAATTTCTCTTTTGATTAGCAGGAATAATGTAACGAGGCTCAAAATAAGGTTTCTCTGCCCTGGCAAGTGTTTCCAAATGAACACAGCTAAGCGTTAAGTACTAGTATACACTCAGAGGAAGCAGTGTGAGCACCAGTTAACATTTTAACAACTGGAAAACACTTCAAAGCACAGACTAAAATGGTATTATTGAAACAGACTGTCAGCAACACCAAAACACTTAGTTTCTCACAATATGTAAATGGTGGGTGAAAAAAGTTCAGGTGATATAAGCCTGGTCAAGGGCAAGTCCATCTTGTCTGAACACTGCAGTGAGCACAGCCACCGGCCCGCTGGCGAAGAGCTGACCAGCAAGGAGTCTGTCCTGTTTCTGCTAGGGCTAGATAAATGAACTGCATCAATTTCTCATTTATCAATATTTTGACTTTGAGAGCACGGTTTTGACTTTATATTTCTCTTTAAACACTAATTATGATAAAAACAGGAGATGCAGAGCAAACTAACTTACCAGCTGAAATGGGTAAGAACCTTCCTTCAATTAAAAAAACCAAACCAAACCAAAAAACCAAAACCCAACACTCCCCAAAAACAAAGAGCCAAACACATGGAACAGTTCTGAAAGAGTCCATTTGCTGATATACAGAACCTGAAAGTTCTTAGTAGATACATGATCATGGAAGAATTATGAACTGAATATTAAGTTTGCTATTAAAATGGAAGCGCTAATTATCTAACCGTAAACCTTTCTATGGAATACCAGAAAGGAAAGGGAAGAAGTGGAAAGGAGAGAGGCGTGGAAAAAAAGGGAGATAAACAGGATAAACAGTAAATTAAGGCCAGTTACAGCTGTCGTGCCTAAAAACTAGAAGAAGACACTAGAATCTGATCTTCGTAGGAGCACATTCAGGAGTTAATTTAAAACGTGCAGCAGTTGTACAATACACATTGCTCTTATCCATTATGATTCAATTTTGGAACACAGACAAAATCTTATTTTAATCCTGTTGATGATTTTGATGTCTTGAGCTAAACAGTATTTTGTGAATTTTATAAAAGCAAATTTAAAATAGTTAGGAGCTCTGCAAAGAACCCAGTTCACCTCTTTACTTGGCTTGCTATACAGCAACAGCCTGCACAAGAGATGTGACAGATTAAGACACACCAGAACAGGAGCCAGGTTTTCAGCTATCAGAGCTAACACTGATCTTTGTTGAATTCTGAGCAGTAGATGCTCTACTGCACACAACTGCCACAGTCAGATTGACTTCCTTCAATTTTTATTGCAGGTAATACAATTAATTTAATTTCTGAATCCAATGCTCAGTCTGTCTCCCTTGTTCTTTTCTTAAATACCAAAGTACTGCTTCAGAGGTGGTAAACCCTGCTAATGCCAAAAAGTGTAATATAACAGAGGCCACTCTGGGGAGACAGAACCAAACCCAAATAACAAGAGTCACTTAGGACAAGAATCCCTGAAATTTTGTTTAACCGCCCCCGCCAGTGTATAATGTAAATCAGTAAAGTCAAATGTATAATGCAAAGCAGTAAAGTTTTTCAGTCACAAATGCAATCAAGTCTTGTAGTAGCACTGCTCAGCAGAGTTGTACATGCATAAATGTCCCAGTTCAATCATTTTACACAAAAAATATACAGATGAGATAAAACTCTGCTTTCTTAATCTACAAGAGAACACAGACCCAGGGTTCATCAAAATTTATAAACAAACATACTTTACAAAGTGACTTCTCTCTCAACAGAAAATAAATGCCAAAAGCCCCATAGCAGCCAACCAAAATTTATGATCCAACCCAGGATCTATTATTCATATTCCTAAAGTAATAATTACATGCAAGACTTCCTCAGTGCTGACAAGCAGAATATCTTCGTCTGACCATCCATGTATAGGATGTGACAAAGTCTGCTGCAGACTCCTGGTGGCCAAGAGCTGTTCCACGCCACCTTCAAGTGTTTTGCTCCCTCAGGCTGGCGGCCCTCTTTATTACCCAAGTTGTCCTTTCAAATTAAAGTGCTATTAGCAACCTTTCGCTGACTGATCAGAGTTGGGGGTTTTGTTTCAATTCTCTACATGGACCAATTAGAACTAGCATTCAATTAGTTCTGGAATACGTTAAAGCTAGGCTTTGGCTTAATGAAAGAAGTTTCTCTCATACCTCCTTCCTGCCCTTGAAGCATTCATTGAAGGAGATGACACATTCATAAATCTGCTTCCTCTCTAGTAACAATCCATGGGATTTGAGGCTTAAAAGTCCAAGAAATAGCAGTTTGGTTTGTTTAGCTACAGTTCAGTGTTCAGTATGGGCTGAAAAAACCCCCACCCCAGTCCTGTCCTCTCACAGTCACTCATTCCTGCCTCTCTGCAAGGACCTTCCTTGAAAGAGCAAAACCATTCTTGTGTCTGACTGCAAAGCCAGGTCAGGGAACCAGCCTAGATTAAAAAGTGATGGGCAGAAGGCAGGGAATGACCAGAGAAGCAGCTCCCTCTTCTTCCCATGAATGCTTCTCCCGAGGTGAGGGAAGGGAGAAGTGGGGTGGAAATGGGCAAACATGGGGGACAGAACTGCTCCTTTTCTGAAAGGGTACCAGCTTGTGCTAGTGTGACTAGACCAGGAACACACCACACCGGACTCCTGAAAAGGTTTCTGAGAAAAAATTCTAATTTTAAGTTATTGGTTTTCAATTATTGCATTGAATAATTCTATTATCTTAAAACTTCAAATTAATGAATTATGCATTTAATACAATTACTTTCAAATGCAGTACATAACACTCCCTACCTAAAAAATTAGTTCATACAGAAAAAATCTGTGTGAGGAACCTTAACATGTAATATCCTCAATCATCATACACTGAGGTACTTTGTAAGCAATTAGGAATTAAGCTGCAGCTGTGCAGTACCACCCTCTACAGTTGTCCCTGAACTTTATCCAGCAAATAATCTAAAATGTTACAACTACCACAGGACCTGTCGTGTAAAAGACCACCTTCCTGTGTGAAATATAACAGATATTAACAATACAACAAAGAAAACAGAAAACTGTGTGAGAATTGTAAAAATTCAAACATCTTTTGTTCCTGCAGTGGACATATTTCCATGGTTACCATGTGGGGAGAGAAAAAAATAATTCAGTTTAAGAATGAGTTCCAAGAACAACATTTTCTAGGGCATTACTATAAAATATCTTGCAAATGTATCACATTTTTGAGCAAAGGTTTTTAGCAAATTCTAGTAGTTAATACAAATAAACAAATTAATCAGATTTTCCTCTTACAGTCAAAACCACTTACCAAGAAAAATGTTTACAGCACCTGCTGCAGATTCCCTCTGGTTAAGCTCTCTGCCCCTCTGCACCATTAAGATTCTGGCTAACTGCTCAGCACCCACTTCCCTCTCCATATTACTGCCCCACATTTCCTCTTTGTAAAAGTTCAGTGACTACAAAGGATAACATAGTGCCAGGCAGCTATCCCTGAGACAAGGCTTTATGGCTAGATTATTAGCAACAGTAAGCATAAATCTGCAGGTAGTTGATCTGATCTGCATATTGACTAATGAATTCCCTGCAAGCAGGGAATAATACCACACACACCCATGCACAAATCAACCTTCCTTCTAAAAGCAACCTTTAGAAGTTTTACTAAACTAACTTCTTCCCTATACTCCAAATTAAACAACTGCAGGGGTTGTTCACCGTATGGATGCATTTAACAAGTTACTTGAGAACAGCAACTATTTTGTTGCTTCTTCCTTTTTTCCAAATATTTAATACAAGGCATAAAATAATAGTAGATGCACCAATTTTGGTCTGTGTGCACTCACGTCAAAGTCCACTTTCCATAAGCTACCTTGTCCCAGTCCTTGCATTAATAAAGCTCCACAAATTCTCATATAGATACTTTGGGATCAGCAAACATCTTCACAGCTGTCAGGGTAAATCAGCAAAATAGCTCTTCATCTCTTCACAAGATCTGAGCTTCTGACACATCGCCGCACTGACATACCTCCTGCAGAACATGCTTTCAATATTTACAGGAAAGGGTTGCCTGCAGTAACCAGCCAAGCAGGTGAAGTTCATTTATACCCTAAAATAGCAGAGACTGGCTTCCTGAATAAGGAAGTCTTATGTAAATAAACACATTTCACAATTCAACACATCAAGTGAATAACAAGTTTTTGTTTGCCTCAGGATTAAGGCAAGCAAAAAGTAGGTAAGAGTGTTTGTTACTCATTCTGATAAAGAACGAGATTTTAGAGAGAAACTAGGTAAATTCAGCACTTATTTGGCATAAAGGCAGGCATAAAACTTGCACAGAAATGAACTGCAAAACCTGAGAAAAAAAAGCTAAAGAAATTAAATGACATTAATTCTTAATGGGCTGAGGTATCTGTCAGCAGCTAAGAATGAATAAAGAAAAACACCAAACACGTTGTCCAAGTTACAAAACCGCCTGTAAGAATCTCCATAAGTAAAGCTGGGAAACTCCTGTGAACTTTGGCTTGCAACAGCAGGACTAACAGCAACTCTCAGAGTAACCAGCAACAAATATATAAACAATCTGGGAGGTAAACTAAAAATCAGGGCAATAAACAAATCTTTCTGGTAACAAAATACATGTAAGTAATGTAATGGGGACTAGAGTCAGTCAGAGTTCAAGATTACAACATACCAAATACCCTTTTCTTTGGAAGAAACCTCGATTCTATTAAACTTCTTTTTTGCTTCTACCCCAAACCAAGCACTGTGAGGGACTGTTCACTATGTGGATGCATTTTAAGATCAATGCAGCAACTTCCATGTTGCCTTTTTCAAATATTTTGTACAAAGAACTACAAAGAACTAGAACAAAACACGAACCCAAGTTAACACCCAAGAAATCGCCCTAGTTTGCTGTCAGAGGCTAATGGGTAACAGTGCGGAATTTTTGAAATGGAGAAAGCATTAGTCCCATGAGACACATATAGGAAGATGTATGGTTCTGGCACCCAGAAATTCCATGGCATCCTTCCATTTTCTACAGTCTTTTGAGCAGCAGGAATAATCAGTTGCTACTTGTTGTCCCTTTCCCTTAAAAATGTTCCCAGTGCACATAACTAAGACATTTACCTACCTCCCTTCACCCTTCACTCCTTACACATGCCTATGCTCTAGTGTGCACAAAACTGGACAGGATTTCAGAAGAGTCTATCAGTGTGGCTCACGCCCTTTCCATGTACTGCTCCATCTGTCTCCATACACTGGTAACTGGTAACTGTCTTCTGAGTACAAATGTCTGTATCAGCAATTACCTCTATTTGCAGTATTGGAAAGTAGTAGCCAAATCATCTAATTAGTGACACTTCAGAATATTAAGCCTATTCTTAGTGAAACAGAAGATGTAGCAGACTATATCTTTCACCCCCACCCAGGAGCTGGGGCTATTAAAGTTACTTGACCTTACAGCTTTATCTGTTCAAGCTGTTCAAAACAAAAATCCAAGTCCAAAGAAATAGAAAAACAGCTTTTCCTTTGAGACCTTTTAGAAAAAAAATCTGATCATATAACCAGAGCTTTTTTGGGGAGGGGAAAAAAAAAGAAATAAAATGGAAAAAAATTTAGCCACTTGTACTTGCAATTGAAGAAAATACATCACTTTTTCATCAACGTTTTACTTGCATCTTGGCCATCTTTCACAAGGAAAGCATCTGATTTTATCTGCTGACAGGGTGTAATGTAACACTGCTGCAGTGAAGACAGCCACAAAAGTGCATGGAAAAGCATAAGTGGTTTAAATAGGGAAACAGCAAGGACTTAATCTTGATGGAGCAGGAGATAGTCACCTTTCCCTCATCAAAATTAGACTCATAGGTATTTTTGATTGGGTATAAATACCTGTTAGAAGTTGTAGCTATTTATTTCTATTTTTTAATGGAACTGGGAGCCTGCATGTCAAGATGAATGAAATCTACAGATGCAAATTGCAGAAAAAACCCCCAGAGAAAAGAAAAAAACCCAAACCTAAAAACAACCACCACCCCCCAAAAAACCCACACCACTAAACAAACAAAAAACCAACACGGTTGCTGAGGTTACAAAAAATTATAATGTCTTTCTCACCTAGCTGGTGTGAAATTTATTCCTTTATTACTCAATCGTAAGAGAATATCCAAACCAAAATCACAGAGCTGATTTCCACAAATCCCAATTCCTGTGGAGGCTACAACCTAACAGTAAGAGAAACAAAGGAAAATGCAATGGAAAACCCAGCCTGGTAACAGCTGGTGAAAAGTGGAGACTTTCTGACCCCTCGTCCACGAGCAGACAGGGCGGCCGCGTGACACGGAGGAAGTGCAGGGAGGCTGTCGCTTCGCCCGCACTTCCCCCAGAGGCTGAGCAGGGGCAGGTGGTGGCGGGGATGTCAGGATGCCATCGTGTCCCTGCGGGGCAAGTGCAGGCCGGCCGTGGGCCTGCGGGGCCACACCAAGCCCCCACCACGTCCATGCTGTGCTCCTACCTGCCAGCATCCCTGCAGGGATGTGGGGAGCACCCACCAGGGGCTGGGACACCACTTTCAGGGACAGCCTGCATTTAGGTTTACTTGGACAGCCATGAATGATGCTGTACCACAAATGTCCATCGTGTATGTACAAAGTACTGAAACACTGTCTTAATAACTGTATCAGTTTTGACTTTGTACACCAAGGAAATGACAGCCACACTTTCCATTCCGGGGAAGATGACCTCAACACATTTGTATGAGATAAGTATAGAGAAGCTGATTTTAGATAAGGCAGTGGGATAACTCCTCCCAGTCTTTATCTCATGCCATGTACACAAGTGAAATCTTTGTAAAAATGGTCCTTTAAATTTGTAGGATTAAGCAAAACCACACAGACACACATGCACACAAACCCCACATACATGATTAACTGCTCTTTCTTTTCAAGAAATCTCTGTCTCAAGTCATTTTCCAAAGCTCCAGACTATCTGTTTGAAATAAAAAGGCATCATTTCGGAAACTAGCATATTTGGGCTTTTTGCAAACAATTTTCAAAGGGTATCTGTTTCTAAGGAAACAAATTTACAGAGTCTATATATTTAAAAAACAACTTTCAATAATATTACAAGTAAGAATATAGCACTTTGTAACTCCATTATATTCAGAGTACCTTATAATAAGTAGTCACGGTGGTTTTGGAAAGTAAATACCTGCCTGATAAGTTTATTAGATCTATTACAGTATCTCATTTCAAATGAGACTCCCCTCCCTTACTTCCATGAATGACCTCAACTATTCTGCCATCCCAGCATTTAGAAAACTAAAAATCATAGCAGAATAAGCTGGTTCCGATGAAAAACAAAAAAAAAGCCTGTTTAGAATTTTTAGGTGATGACTACAATAATTTCAGATGGCCTCTCTGATTTGTATCAATTCATAGAAAATAATTTTTTATGAGTAGCACAGAAAATTAAGTGAACAGACATGTATATATTCAATTACCAAATTATCCAAATCAGATATTTCTAAAAGAAAGCTTTAAAATAAAATTTAAAACACTAAATACCAGTCAGGCAAAGCAAACTGTTTAACAAAAAACCTGCAAATCTTTAAGACTAATAATTTTACATAGAAACCCACAGTGAGTCGATTACAAAAACAAAGAAATCAGCAGTCGATGCAGCTCTGCAGACAAGAAAGGGAAACCTGGTAGATTTTCCCTGATTGTGAAGACGGAACAAAAAAATGTGTCAAAAGGGAATAGAAAAGACTTACCATTCATGCTGAAGAGCTAGTTTTCAGAAACATATTGCTCCAAATATTAATCCAACAGTTGATGAAGTATGTTAGTCTCTACCAAATCAGTGCTTCAATCTCTAAACACACTTACACACTAACCAGAAAGAGAGCACACAGAATCCAGAGAGCTGCTCTTCCTTATGAGCTCCTTGTGATGCAAAAAACTACAAAGCACAAGATACCAGTAGAATATCAAAATCAATATTCAGGACACGGGTATTTGGTTTTGCTCATTAACTACTACTGTTCTGACCAATGCTACCTATTCATGTCTAAAGCAACTCAAAATGGCAGGGGAAAAAAGCATGCAAACACCAGGAGGGTTTAAGATGTTCTCAATTATATCAAGCACTGGTTGTTTCCATGGCAACCTTAGACCAGAATTATCTGTTGACTTGTACCCAACTAGTAGTTATTCTAAAGCTTTAAGCAATTCATACAGTATGCTCTGTACATTATTTCATATTTTGCATTCATTTTTCTCTCTCTATACACACATATACAAGTAACTATTCAGCTAAATCTCTATAAATCATTTTACTGTATTTGGAAGTATATTGGTATTATTTTGAATCAGAGACCAAATGATATTCCTTTGACTGTTCATCACCCATCCACCTTCAATTTAGGGACTATGAAGATGGCAGATCCACTAGTGGTGACTCTCCTGACCATTTCAATTATCCAAGTTGTAGATATTCTTATGCAGATTTGGAAAACACTTTTCTTGGTTCAAGAATGTAAGACTCACACTGATCTTACTGTCTCTACATTCAAAACCAAGCAGCCTCATTCTCCTTTCCCTCCCCATTTCAATTTTTCAAAGAGCAACAAGCAACTAAAAAACCAAAGCAAAAATCAAAATATAGGTTCCATACAGTTGCAAGTGGTCACAGTCAAGACCTCTGAACAAAAAATGAAATGCATCGTTCTGATGGCTCCCATCATGTCCCTTGGGCAGTGCAGCACAACTGACCTGGTTACCAGTCCAGGCTGTACCATCACATATGTGCTCAGTCAGCTTTTTAGAACAGATTTCGAGGCCCATTGTGCCCTGAGTCACCTCTGCCCTACTGGACTCTGAGCATACTACAGAACACATTAATTTCATGCATCAACCAAGTATCCAAGGCAAGTCAGAGAAACTGTATGCTTTATGTATCGAAATAACAAAGCAAAAATGTTAAGTTTCAAACTCAAGCACTGAAAATCCCCTACGGCCATAGACCACACGGCAATTTACTCAAACCCACAACACTGACAACAGCGACTGACAACACAAAGTCCATGCAAACAGGCAGCAGCTCCTTCCCCTTCCACAAACCCAGAACTTCAGCAGAAACTGCTATTTTATTTCATTACAGCAGAAGATATAAATACATTAACTTCCTTTTCAAATGGATTGTACCTGAAGCCTAAAACAACAAAAATTCTGAGAAATCACTTTCCAAATTTTTTCAGGAATTAGAGTGCTTTTGCCTTGAACTTTATGAGTATTTCATGCTGTCTGCTAAGTAGCTTCACCTAAAACTTTACACTACGGTTTTTAAGTTGCAGTAACATTGGCAGAATATTTGAGACTATTCAAATATCCTTCCAAGATGAACAACAGCATGTTTCTAAGCCAACTTATTGGTTAATAAGAATAAGCAGTTATTAAACTGCTTATTCATTAAACTTTCTGTGAAAATAATCTACAAGCTGAATTCAGTGGCTCTAGGCAATTCTATGACACTGCACTCTTGGATATAAAAAACCCCCACAACAAAACAAAATGACCCCCAAACAAACAAAACCACCACAACGAAATGAACAAAAACCCCCAAACACCTTGTTCCTCTTTCATGTTTTCCAAACTATTTTCAGAGTTGATGTGTTTTTCTGAAGATGTAATTAGGAGCCAGGAGTAGACAGGAATTACTTCCTCCACTGTACTCCTTATGTTCTCTATCACTCTGGCTTCAGTAGTAGTAAAATGAGAACCTTTATTTGTGCACTCAGTTAATGGTACCTACACTAATTTAAATTATTATTTTTTAAAAATAATCTAGAGGTTGAAAGTAGTGTTTCAGGATAAAGATTCAGAATTTCACCCCAAAACCAAAGCTACATGGTCACCCATCATTCAGCTACCAGCTCAGCAACTTCAGCTCCGAAAACAGCATGCAACTGCTCTGGTTAATTACGACTTAAAATAGCATTCACAGAACAGCCATTTTCACCATGTTTATCAAGAGACACGACAGTCCATTTCCTCATCAAACATGTCACACTAGGAAGCTTGCCTTACACAGAGGGGGAAAAAGAACAGACTTGTACACAAACAGGTTGCAATTTTGTGAGTGTCAGTAGGTCATTACCATTACTTTCTTCATGTTATATAAACAAAAATGCTTCAGTGTTATTTTTTCAAATAGCTATTTACATAAAAAAAGAGCTTCTACATAAACACAAGTATGTACCTATTTTTACCAAGCTGAAAATATTTTGGAGAAGTGAAAGCTCAGAATTTATGCACTTTCATCATTTATCTTCCCAACAAAACGAGTCAATTCTTTCCCATCTCATTTGGGAGACCTAGATTTAATCTATTTTAGATCACTGCATTAACACCTTTGTGTTTCCATGTTTACTGCATACCCTCTGAGAATAGATTCACTCCCTACTCATATAATATTTTAAATTTCAAGTAAGAAGTATAAATACTGATTTTCTTCATGGTAACACTGTGATGCTAAGCATTTCCAACATGGCCTATCTTCAACTGAAATAATAGTGCTATCTCAAATCCATCAATGAATCTGAAATTTGGAACAAAATTATCATAAATTATCATATTGTAACATTTTAAAATGAGTATTTAACCAGAGACAAGAATTGCTTTGCAAAATACTACACAGCTTTAAAATTAAAAAGAAAATCAAATGTCAATTTATTGAGATTGTGATTTTTTTGAAATATTTTATTACTCAAAATACAATCATGAAAACTTTTAATCCATACAAATAATACTGTAAACTGTTCACTAATTAAGAAATTAAAGCTAATCAGCATTCACACACTAAGTTAATACGTAATAGTTAAAATCAAACACAATTTTATATTGTTTACCCCTATATAGAGCGTTCCTGATGTATATATGCCTTAAAATAAAACTATGAATGATGAAAATCCCTATAATTAGAAGTTTAATCTGTGCAGCAATGTCTGCCTATTTCAAAGTTTAAACATTCTAGTCTTTAGTTAGAGTCTTCTATTTCTGCTAAACTTGCTGATTTAATTTGAAAATGAAAGAAGTACTTTAGAAGTAAGAACTGGGGTGGGGGCTTGCCAAAACAAG
The DNA here is from genome assembly GCA_013397975.1 of Machaerirhynchus nigripectus. Taxonomy (NCBI): domain Eukaryota; kingdom Metazoa; phylum Chordata; class Aves; order Passeriformes; family Dicruridae; genus Machaerirhynchus; species Machaerirhynchus nigripectus. The sequence continues at coordinate 219,054 of VZRQ01008166.1, read as the reverse complement.
TCAACTGTGCTTTGAAAGAAAAGGAAAGAGGGATGAATTCTCCTGCCAGCCACCAGTCCATGAACCAGCCCCCATCTCCCCCTGCCTGATGCAATGTGCTCTTCTTCCCATTAATACCCTTAGGTAATGAATTATAAAACTGCCCCAGAACGTACCACTCATCAGTGTTCACACTTCATTGAGGAGGCAAACTGCAGAGCAAATACCTATAAAAGAAACAAACCCCTCCCCACACTTACTTGATTCGTCCCACTGGACAGTGAACTCAGAGCACTGGTGGCTCTCATCTTCCAGAGCCGCTCTCTGCTCATGCGCACCATTCTTGGAGTGCCTATGGAAGAGGCGATTAGCGAACCCTTCCAGCCTCTGCAGGGCCGTGGCTGTCCCCGTGCCCTGGTTACAAGGGACCTCCTTGTGCCCTGGCATCTACACACACCAGCGACTCTCACAAAAGCAGAGGAGAAAACATCTGAAGGCAGCTGGACAACCCAGCGCCACTAAGAGCTGTGCATGTGTCGCGCTTCCTGCCTGCAGTGTTTGCTAACCACGACTCTCTTCTACTTCCTGTTAAGGAAAGCTCTATGATGTAGTGGTTTATACAATGAAAAGTCTCTTTTCATGTCAATTGAAAAGTGTTTTGTTTTTTAAAAAGCAAACAAGCAATAATTTCTCTACCATGTGTTCTCATAGCTGTTTAATGCATTAAATTTCATACTTAAATATCCACTTTATGTTAGAGTACCACAAACAACCTGTTCACAAGTAAAGATCAGAAAGTAGATAGATATTTTTTTAATTTACCACAACCACGTGTGAAAAAAACCAAAAGTAGCTATTCTGCAGTTCCTCCCCTGTTATTAAGATGGAGTACTACATCATCATAGCAAACATAACCAGATGTAATCTAATCATTAGTAATCTCATCCTTTCAACAAATCAAATTCCTAAGCCAGGAAGTTACTGGCAAACACTACTAAATAAACTTACTTAATTACTGGAGGAAAAAAATGTATTGTTTTTCTCCTTTGTGGAAAAAAACAATGAAGAAGCTGAATCCTACTGCACATTTAAACACAACTGCATTGTTCTTTTTCAAACTGGGTTCTACTTACTCTGAAAATGAACGAAATGTATTTAACTTTTTGCTAATAAGATTTCATTTTTTCACAAGAAATTTCAGTATTTTCAATTGTGGAGTAAGTCTAGATAGTGTAATTTTTAATGGCGCAAAATATAAGGAAAAGAAATTGAAAGCTGCATTTAACATTATATTAATTTGCAAATTATGTAATTTTGCATGCTTACAATGGGTAATACTAAATATTCATTTTTGTGAAAATGGAAACATACATTTCTGCGCATCTACAATGTGGCTTCTTAAAAATTTAGGCTATTCTTAAGAAAGATTGAAATATCTTTTCCACAATCTGTCTCCTGTCTTACAGTCAACACGTGTTAAAGACATACCTCTCATTTTTCACCACCATACTTCTCACTGCATAGTTTTCAAATGTCAGCAGATACCCACCCTTGGACATTATATAACCATTTCATAACAGCCCTGTACCTCAGAAAAAAACCCTCATGCTGACAAACTGCCCATGACAATGACAGAACAATAAAAATGCCGACAGACAGACTTTACAAATTTGGCTACGTTTTTCCTCATGGGCACTGCTACACTTGTGATTGGCCTCAGCCAGCACAACCCATTATATTTCTAGACTCTACACAAAGCCCAGGAATGCCCTAAGCTTTCAGGCTCCAGGTACTCTGGAAATGTAACTTGTTTCTCCAGTCCCTGTTCAAAATTTGGAACCGACTGTCGGAATGCTTACATTCTGCACAGCCATCTGCCAATTTGGGTGAGCATCAGCTATCTTGGTGGTGACCAGGGGGTTCTTCCATCAGGGTCTGGTGCTGCAACCTTCCCTGGATGCCACCTCATGCCTTCCAGCCTTTCACCTGCTCTGTTCCAAGACCGATTATGACACCCACAACATCCTATTGGTTCAAGGCTCTGCTGCCAGAAACAAAGGTAGTGAAGATCACGAGGATCTGTTTGCCTTACCACGGGTCACAAAGAGGCCGAGGGGATCTATTACATTCCATATATAACCAAACACTTTAAAACAGAGTAAGGCCATGCACCTCCCACACAACAATATAAAAAATATTTACAACAACATCAAGATGCTTATTCCCTGCTTGGTGAACTTCCTGGAGTTAAAGAGCCTCTCTGAAATTGTACAGATGTGCTCACCCTGTAGCTCACTGCAAGTCTTTGGGCATTGAGGGAATCTTTCCAAGAGACTCATATTCTCTCTAATCTTGGCTGTTTTCTCCAGTAAACAAAGCTACCTGGATGATGGCGTGCTTATCTTGTCTCTCTCCTCTCCCATCGTTCTGAGCCTTTACACTACTGTCGTCTTACCTTTCACACAGGTCTTCAACTAAACCATTTTGTTTCCCTGATCTGAAAGACAGTAATTTACAAAATTTACATTACATAAGTTAGAGTCCGCCAGCCATCTTGAGTCCATGGAGAGATGTGGAAACTGCCACAGAGCAACTGTGCCCACCAAACTTCAAAGCTCTTAATGCACCCAAATGTCTAACCTGGACACTTGAGGTAGGAGCCAAAAACCAGAATCATAAATACTCATCCTCTGACATCACAGAAGCAAGTGGTTTAAGTGAAAACCAAAAAGGAATTGTTAGAAGAAATCCTAAGAGAAAGCCTGAATTTGCCAGAATTTTATGAACTACTGCCAACATACACAGTCATAGAAGTTCTGCACACATAAAACATGAAAAGAAAGTGCTGGTCACATTTTCACAGATAGTAATACACTCTCCTAACCTAGGAAATTCTTGACATTGATTGGCATTGCCCAATGACAATACAAAAAAATACCATACCAACCCACATCCCACACGGCTTTCAGTGTCTTCAAATGAAGTGCACGATTTTTAAAGGCAGAACTTCCTATTTCCTTTTACTTAATCTTTCATCTTACTGACACACTGATCTTCCAATTAATTATTCCACCAAGTAATTTATATGCTATAGAGGAAGAACAGAATGCAAACCAGAATCTGAAATTTCTGTTCTGTAAGAGATAACCAAGTTCCAATTTCTTGCAGCCAAAGTCAACATGGAAATGTTGATTTCCTTTAGACAGAAATTTTATTTTTGCTATCTTCCGGCCGCCAAATCTTGAGAAAATTTTAAAACACATTACAAAACTCATAGCAGTAAGACACTCAACTTTGAATTTGAATATTGCATGTGCAAATTCTGGTATTTTGATAAATAGTATTCCAGTAAAAACTCTTCCACAACTTTATAAAAAGCAACATCATGATGATAGCCAAGGACAAGGGCTAACATAGAGGTCCCCTAAGCTGATAAAGGCAACAAAGCCTTTATACTTTTCCTGATGGCCAACCCATAACCTTGGGCAGATTTCCCAGGGGCTGATGCCCTGTGGCATGTTACAGCACACAGCACTATAACCCAACCACAGACCTTCCAGCTCCCTGCTGAAAAAGAATCTACCAGGTAGCTATATGGACAATTTATTTTTAATAATCTCTGCTAAAATGATATTTCTCAGTTTCTAAGAAGAAACTCTACCCTACCAGTAAAGCCTTAAAAATGAAGGATTAAGAAAGAGAGAACACTCCTCTCCTCAAAGGACCCAGATGGTTGAGTAACAGCATGTTACCATGTGTTGTAACTTTACTTGGAAATCGCTTCAAATATTTTTAAAGGATAATGTGTGCACTTTTCTATATTCAGGCAAAGCAGGACTGTACAAATAACACCATTCTCTAGTGTTTAATGAAGGTTAACCCTGAGAATCTTACGATCAAGAACAAGATTTTTTAAGACAATTAACTGTACTCCTTGACATGACCTAGAAAAATGGTCAATGATACAAAACAAATTTCAGATCACCTACAGCTAACTAAAATTTAGGTTTTAATTCCAAAACTTGAAACTTAGTATTTTTCTCGTTTCATGTTCTATTTCTCTAAATAAAAATATTGTTTCCTATCTTATTTTAAATATTAAATATATTTTTAAAATTGAAATAGTTTTTTCACAGGAGGCCTCTATCTGCATTAAAGAGACATACTGCAACATTTTTCTGCATTTTTTTATGTAATCAATGGAAGAAATAACTTAAAGTTTATAAATGACTAATAAAGAACTTTTTCTTAGAGGTTAAAGAAAGTTTATTTATTTGCTTTAAAAATTGATGACTTGATGACATTTTCTTCTTTATGCATCAGTTATTTCAAGAATGAAAGATGAAAATGCAACTTCAGCATTTATTATTCATTACAAAAGGAATGAGCAATTACTTGATACAAAGTGTTAGTGAGGGATCCTCCATTTTTAAGAGCCTGAGGATCTTGCCAAATTTTGCAGGTCTCTCATTGACCAATAAAGTATTTGTAAGTTGAAAGACACAACCAACACATTTCATAAAAAGAAAACAATTTAAGTGTCTAATTTGGAATTGGAAAATACAAAAGTTTATAGGCATTTAATGACTCTCAAATTTGTTACACTATATATATTTATAAAAAAAGCTAGAGTGTCTGTGCTATAAGCCTTAGGCAATATGTGTGGTATTTTTCTAGTTATAAATATACAAACCCTGAGAGAAAAGGACGTAAAACAAAGTATACAGATAGCCCTTTTGTAACTTAAACCCCCCCCCCCATATTTTCATCCGAAATTATGTAACTGAATGCAATCCATTTTGAGTCTTGCCAGGCATGCATATTTCCGAAGGAATTATGGGTAGAGAGACAGAAAAAGGCTCTTGAAAAAGCAGATGTGTTTTGATTTCACTGTACATCCAGCACTATTCCACTAGGTTGCATTTCTTCTTAAACACACGGAAGAAGGAGGGGCAGTATTTACTCACAGCTTACAGATTTCATGGCTCTCCATTTTGAAACAAAGATTTTTTAAAACGTACATACAGAAAATAAACACAATCAGTTACTTCATTGTTTAATAAAACACAAGAAAGCAAACCTATAGAGTCTCAGTGAACCTTTCCGCCTACATTTTTTCTAACAAGGTTAACCCTTCCTAGAGAGTCCCTCCGAGAGCTGCACTGAGGCTGGGACTGCAGCACTGCTATAAATAGGACTGCCAGGAGGAAGTTGTTGCTATGGAAACACTGGTCATATTTCTATTTTGACTCAGTAGGTCTCTACTGGCATCTACTGTACAGCAGTTTAACTGCAGCACACATTTAATACCTTCAGCTCTTAACAGGAAGCATTAATTTAAGCTTGCATGGTCAAACAGCATCATTTACTTGTTAATCATGAAATGAATAAAAAAATAAGTGAGAACGTGGAGGAAAAAAAAGAAAGAAAAACGCCAAATTCAGCATCTGATTTTTCATATGTAGGCTAGAAGTTCTAACTCTTCCCATCAGTTTTCTTGTCAAAATTTGACAAATTCATAATCTAAGATGATGTGATTTTCTGTGGACACATACCATGGCAGCAGATCAAGTTTCTTCATTTCTACCAACACATTATCTGACCTTTTTGAAATCCAGTGCCTTGTAGTCATAGTCCCAAATCCAGTGCTGACAAGAAGGGGACAGAGAGCTCTCTCAGTACAAAGGTCAAATCCTCCACAAAACTGTCCAATTTGCCAAAGACAACTGGATTTCTCTCCTAACACATCATCTTGCTCCATGCTTTTCTCACAGCTTCCTTCAAGGTGCTGTGCTCACTGGTGCTTGCCAATATGACAGTTCAGACTGCAAGACTGGTGTTGGCAGAATGTGAATAAAAATTACACAATTGCTCCATAATAAAACAAAGGTTAGCCAGGAACCATCTTTGAAACAGCTGCTTTCACGTAAGTACAAGAGATCTAAAAGTACTTGTGAAATCTGCTTGGTCCATGCCCTTCCAAATCACACAGTGCTCAAATAACTCTCTGTAGTTCTTTCTAGCACAATTTACCATAGTTTGACAGCCAATCAGAAGTTTTGTACAAACCCTGTTACTTTTCAGCCAAATATGAAGTACCTATGTAAGTGGTTTTTGTTATATTCACACAAAATAGTAGTCTGCCAGCGTAAGGTGTTTTTGCTTTTGAACCAATGAGGTTTAGAAAAACCATCTAAGTGTGCAGGCTTTTAAAATTAAAATCCAAGGTTAAATTTTAAGCAATTTAGCATGAACTCAGTAGCTTTGCCGCTCTGAAAAACCTAACAGCAAATAAAGGTTTTGGTCCACTTAATTTACATCAAACTAATTACTCCTGTTGATTAATAATGAGCATTAATGGGTTATTGATCCAAAATGATGAAGTTCTGAATCAGAAGAACCAGGCAGACATTTTGCTCAGTATCTGACTGGGTTCAAGGAGAAGCTCCCTGCTTCCATTCTGGCCATTCTCCCATCAGAACAGGGATGCTGAAGATCTGGCTCTCACAGGAGCCGTAAAGGCTCCTGCAGGTGAGAAGCTGCTGTGGAGAGGATCTTGGCTACAGGACGCTTTGGGTAGAGGAGTTCTACTTTTTTTCCAAAATCTACAGGTTTGGCCTATCCTTCCTTGGTTTAGCCACTTAGCTAAAGAAACTTGTAAGGAACTGCCCAAACGAGGCACACTTAGGTTTGAAAACCCCTTCCTAGGACTCATTAAGCATTATGTGTCCTGAGTCAGAGTGCTTCACATAACAAGTTATTATTAACCCTGAGTGATCTGGAGTCACATTTACAGATAATTTTTCACACAGGATAATGGGAGGAAGTAAGAGAAGGCACAATGTTCACCTAAACTGAAGTCTTGTAGGCAAAAATTATCCACTTTATTAGCAGCTACATTCCACTATCAGATCCATACTGTACAGTAAAAGACTAGAATGCTAAACACTAGAGTTACACTAGAGACATTTTAGTAGCACTTTCAGGAAGCCAATCTGCATTTTAAATCATCAGCACACTCAATAGAGGAAAAAATGAACAAAAACAAATGACTCCACCTTGAGCTAAATAATTTAAATTCATACCTTTGCTTCCCTCCAAAACTAGAATGTTCCTTGATTATATGACACTTAGGTTCAATTAGAAAAATATCCAAATAAGAAAGAAAGCAAACCCAAAGTAAGTCATTTGGAAGGGATAGTGCTTTTTCATAGACTAGGAGTCTATGTACTCATAGAAGGAGTACAGAGTGCAAATTAGAATACAGTAGTGGCTTTCATAAATTACAGTCTGAAGTACAAAATATTTGGCCATGTGCTGCAGAGATGTGCTCACCACTACACAGCCCCTGTATTCCAGTGCCTCACCAGACTACAGGCTGCCCTAGAGTCCTGGTCCCTCCACTCCTACCAGCCAGCTCAGTTTCAGATACCTTATAAAACAGTGGAAAGAGTGAAGCACTCGCTGTCTCCCACAGCAGCTAGAGAGGAACACTGGCACTAAACCCTGAAAAGAGAGGGGATGCTGCTGGCCACAGGACAAGAGGCTGCACAGTGTGGAAGAGGGCATTTTGGAGTTTGCTATATGCCCCTAATACACCTTGTGCTTAATAAGTGGAATCTCAGCTACAGGAACTTGCACGAATGCAGACGCATCAGAAGCACAGCTCAGAAAACAAGATTTCTCTATATACTGAAGTTAATTACACTGTGTTTACAAAATTTATGTTAGTCTGCACTTAAATAGAGTAACAAATGCCATCTGCTGGTTTAAGACCAAACAAAGAGTGAGGTACAAAAGCTGTAATACTGAACACAAAATTTTAAAAGTACTCAGTTATTCATCTGTAATGTGTTGTATAAACACAACTGAATATCTCCTATATTTTAGAGGGGAAATAATTCACACACCAGTGTTCCAATTACTGGCTATTTTTCTTAGTGAGGCAGCAACAAAGTGCACAGATCTTGCTTTTTCCCCTATTTGTGATGCATTTTAATTTTTAAATTCTAATTTACATTGAGTTTATTTTACATAAAATGAATTCATTCATTATTAGCCTGAATATATTCTTAAATAGTATTTATGTTTGGATATAACAAATAATTTACCAAGGGAAAAAAATTCTTAAAATTAAACATTTGCCTTTGGCTATTTATGAAATGTGTTTACCAGTAAGCAACAGGCACTTTGCTTTCCAGTCCACACTACCCTGTGGCATTCCCAAGTGTTACTTTACAACAAAGGCCAAAACAACTGAAGCTTGGAAATGTAGAATAGTCAAAAGATCTCTTTCACTCTTCCATTTACAAAGAATGAGATAAATACATGATTACAAGTACATTTAATTTGTTTTTATATTTGTTTAAAAGCACAGGGAAGCCGAAAGCACTTTCCAGAATAGAAACAATACAAGATTAAATGCATAATGTTTCTTTTCTTCTTTTTTATGGACAAAATACACCAATCTTTGCAATTCTGTCACACAATTTATATGGCATGCCAGCTCCACATGCAATATGAATGTCAGCAAAGATATAATTCCTTAATACGGTATCCTCAACCTTTCAATTGTATTTTCCCTTTCAAAGCAACATGACCAAAGATTTTTTTAAAAAAGATCAAAAGGAATTAGAGACTCCTTCACCAGCTTACAGAGAATAAGTTACAAGCTGTGCTGAACATATTTTTTTTTATTTTTAGTGCAAAATGAGTGCTTGATAATACATAACATTTTTATTCTGAGAAGTTTGAAAATTTTGCATTTTGTTTAAAAACCAAATATTTTCTGTCTAATAAACAGGTTTCTGTTATGCTGGCTACTTGCAATAGGGCTCACTCCATTAGATTTCACAAAGAATAAACTTTTCCACAGTAACAATATTTAAATTAAATAAAGAAATAATTTTAAATTAAGTGTAATATAAACTTTTAACTGACAGGTAAACCACAGTAGATCTTCTTTCAGCTACTTTTTAATTAGATACAAGAACATCCATTAGTTGTAATTGTATTTACCTTTCATCTTCTCTAAAGAGAAATAAGAGCAAAGAGTAATTAAAAATGCATTCTGAAAATCACTGTATTTCATACTGTGAATTGCCACTAAAAGCAGCTTCTTAAAGCAGTGACAATCAACCCCATATCCTCCTGAAAAAGGATACTGTGACTCTCCTGTACCCCGTGTGCTTTAGTGCACACCTCCACTGCAGACTGCACACAGGGAGAGCAAATCATTTGCCAAACAGGCTTTACCATCTAGGGGGTTCCTGCTCATAACTGGAATGTTATCCTTCATCTGGCAGTGGTCACATCACAGGATGAGCCATCTTATTCGTGATCACTCCAAAATAAAGAAAATATTTTGAATATTGCTCTTTTGAATGGATGAAGTCTATCCAATGATAGCATCATACAGGCCCTTCTTAATTTTGGGAAACAAAAATATCTTTTATTTAGCAGAGCTGGAAGACATCTCTTGAGTTTTCATCTTAATTTACTTGAACCATTTTGGGAAAAAATGCTTAAAAGTTTGCAACTAGCCAGAGGCTTCATTTCTTCCTCCTGGAAGAACAAACATATTTCACTTTGAGCAAGTCTCAGATGCTCATAGCTCTTCCTAACAAGCTCAATACAGAATTGTTATTTCTGGGAGTCACATGGCATGTGGGAAGGTTCTGGTTTTCTTCCAATTCCTCTCAAAATCTAGCCAAGCAAACTGCCAACTGCCAAAATGAGGTAACAGTTGCACTACATTGGGCAATTTTTTCTAAACTTATTTCCACTATAAGATCCACCTTCCTCCACTCTTGGGAGGGTGGGTGGAAGGAAACACATGGCATCCCATTTAAGTGAAGTATCAAAATAATGAACTTAGTAATTGCAGTAATTGAGCCCTCTCCTCACCTTTCTAATATGATAAAAAAAAAGCCCAATATTTAAACTACAAGAAATAAAAGCCCAAATGAATACTTATCTGAAGTGAAAATGAGTGCTTATATATCATTATTAGGTAACATATGATATTTGCATTCCTTTGTCTCTGTAAAGTTGACACTTTCAGAAAATATCAGCTTAATTTATCAGCCAAATAAGGCAAAGTATTACTGCAATTTTTGAAAACACTGCTGATACATGATTTTTCTGGAAAGTTGTGCAAGGCTAACAATGCATTTATGCATTGCTGGAAAACTTGCAGCCTCATCACCATTCATGTTGAAACACAAAGTTTATCTTCTTTCCTTGCTCTAAGGAAAAACAAGTACATATATACTCACTCTAAGAAACAGGAAAGAAAGGCTGATAGCCTGGGTACAAATTTTGTTCTACTTAAAGCAACCAGCTAAAGGAATATAGATAAGAAAAGCATACTTTCAGACGAACTGCAAACAAAGCCATAACTAACAACCCTGATAACAAAATGCTGGCAGTCACCTAGAATAGGTACGAAAATAGCAGGGCAGCAAACTCAGCATGAACCTTTAACTCTTTGCCTTTTCTACAGAGACAAATTCTTCTCAATAATATTGAAAAACGCAATTCATGTCTCTAGGTAAATATTTTAATTACGAACATCGTATATGAACATAATTACTTGAATATATATATATTACACAGTATTTTGAAAAACTTCCACTCCTCCTTCCCCTCATCTGGACAGTTTTTGTTGAAGTTATTTGTTTCACTCCCTTAAAGGGTGAACTCCCATCTAGAGATACAATTACCAGACACACGACTGGATACAGCCACCTGCGGGACAAGAGGCCACTTACTCATGTCCCGTGCAGTGTGCAGTGGAGCTGAGCTCAGATGTTCTCTCTGCCTTTCTTCACAGAATCCTTCTGCACCTCTGGTTTTGCAAATACCTCTTGGATATAATTTTGTTCCACATATTATACATTCAAGTATTTTTCAGTTCAGCCTGACTGCTCAATATGCCAAAATTTCTAATCATACATCCCATCTGTTCTCATTAATTTATGTAGTCTAAAAATAATTGGTAGCCTGAAATTTAATAGAAAACTCAGCCATACACATGGAAACAATTTCAAATAAAACTGTTTTTTGCTTAAATTAAAAATAAGACTTATTTTGATGTTTCATGCTTAAATTGGCATCCTCAAGTTCAAACATTATTGTTAATTTTTTTTCTGCATCAGACAAGAAGATGGATTAGCATAACATTTCTGACAGTAAACAATATAAATTGGCTGACATATAACAAATTAAGACAATTATAAGTACACATAAAAAAGACACATTTAATGAGGTCTGATTTTTGTTCTAAATCAAATAAACCACAAATTACGGCCTCTTAAGAAAACACGTTGAGTGAAATAGATCTTTTCAAGACATATTAACACCAGCAACTTTAATTATTGCTAAACCAGGTTGAAATATGAAAGATAAAGGAAACTAGGCTTGCTTCTTTGCTTACAAGTAATTAGTGAGCCATTAAAACACAGCTTAAAATTAAAACGGTCTCCTTTTCTCTGCCATTAAGTGTCCACTTCAGGAACAACTATGACACAAGCGTGGGGAACATAACAATATTAGAATACACCAGAATGCCACCAACACTCCATCAAAAATCAGAATTTCGCAATGCAACTGGGGGGAGGAGAGGAAAAAAAAAAAGCAGAGGAAGGGTTAACAGGCAAAGAATTGAGAACTGATGCAAGACTGCATTAGGGAGCTGGAACAAGGAAGAGGTAAAACTGAAACATGGAGCTAAGGAAGGACAGAATGAGGGCTCTGCATCTGAAACCACTACTGTGAGGGAAAGCAAAACCTGAGCTTGAAGGGTAAGTTATAGAGCAAGAAAAAGCATCTTCACCAGTAGTCTCAAACAATAAGAACAGTTTTATTCTCTCAGGTTATTAAAAAAAAAAGTTGTACAATGCAAGCCTCCAAGAGTGTAGTGTAGGCAAAATTATTCTAGATAAAAAGGTCTGGCCTATCACTGTACATGGAGAAGAAAATAGCCTAACCCCTCGCTGCCCCAATTTTTCAGCCATTTAAATTTAAAGTACAATACTCCATGTCTATATACAACTTCACCCTTAATTCTATTTTAGACATTCATTTTAGAAGGTCAAAGGCCAAAAACTGATTTAACACAATCTTATTATCTCAACTCTTTTCAGTTCTCAAACTGAAATGAAACTTAATTTAGTTACTGACTGCCAACTGGGCACAAAGGAAAGATGAAACATCCACTTCTTTAATATTCTTCAGTAATTTAGCAACTTATGACTTGGCTATAGCTGACTTAGGATATGAATACCAAACTACAGATACACTTTGGACATCCTAAGAAAATGAAGGGCTCAAATGCTAATGTTTGATAGATCTTGTTTTGCTATCCTTCATTTTTATCGGATGTTGCTACAGATGCTGATTAAGGCATTTAAGCTGTAAAACTTAGTGGCTGCAGCATCATTAATATGTTGATGGCTTCATATGAAATAAAAAAAAAATATCTGACCTTGGGGTGCTACCTCATCAGCCAGAGCCAAGACTGCAACATGAAAAGCAACTTCAGAAGGCCTACAGAGCACTTCTGCTCCTTGGCTCACAGGCTATGCAATGAAAACATCTAAAGTCTATTGTGGATTGCATTTGTCAGTGTTTGTCACTTAAGAATACTTCCTTGGATGCCAAATTATGCAGCGCAGACTGCAAAAATAATATTCCTTTATGATGTGTTGTTAAATACAGGTATCTATGGTGCTGCTTGTTGTCGGATTTTTGTCTTTGTAACTCTCAGACTGCATTACTACAAGCAGCTATTACACACATTTATGCTCAAAAGCCCAACTACAATCAGTGTACAACACCACTGCCTGCTCTGACAGAGCCACGGAACCACCCAGATTTCACCTGCTCTACGTAGACTTATCTCTTGTATTCTACAGCTGTTTTCTACCAAGAAATGACTAAAATTCTTTACTGTCTTGGTGACTCTCTCTTACTTTATCCATTTTCATGACTCTGATAATTTGGTGAGGTGAGATTCTGATAGAGAAGTCCTAACATTTAACTTGGACCACATTCAGTGGGGATAAAGAAATCCCAACTGGCCATTACAAAATAAATATTAACTTAAACATAACTTTTGAGCCATGACTCCATGACTGCAGAGTAAGAAAGGTAAAGACTGTTTGCTTTCCAATAGTTGACAAATTTTTAAAAACAGACATTAGTAATTTTTGAAAAGCCTGTAACTTACAGGGAAACAATAATCTTTTTTTTGGTGTTAAATGTAAGTTCACGGAGAAAATATTTTCAAAACAAAATAGCATTAATATGATTCTGAGCTCGTGATGTCCAGCATAAATTTAATTTTCCTTTGCAGTATCTGAACATTTTCAGGACTGAAATGAAGTTTCCCCAGCTTGCTCATTTTGAAAAAGAATTTACACAATTCATCTGACTTATTTCAGGGTTTTTTAATTAACAAACATAAAAGCTTGAAACATGGCAAGAAAGACCAATGGGTACTCCAGGACCCCATTAGGAGGCACTTTACCCAGGAACACATGGGAAACCTGCTCTGCAATAGAAGCCAAAAGTTTGCAAAGTACTTTCCCAGAGTCCATTTAGGTTTAAAAATAGATACGTAGTATTATGATACAGCAGTCACATGTGGTACATTTGATCTATTTCGAGCTAAAATTAATAAGCACTTTGAGAATGTGAAGTAAATTGATATACTAATTGCCATAAAATAAGGTATAGTTTTCTCTCTGTAACAGACTGCCAATTTAAATGTATGAGTGGCAAAAAATGAAGATATGCATTATTTTAAGTTACTCGAAGTGTTACTATTAGCCTAAGGTAATTATAAAAAGTCACTTCACTGTATTGCTGCGTGCCTAGGTCTTCTAATGAGTTAATTGTTTAATAAATATCTGCAGTTACTTGCCAGTTTACAGATGAAAGGTGCTTAGCAGTGCCAACTAATTTTAAATTAATTTAATTAGTTAACTATTTTCTCAAAAGCTACATTTTCCTAACAGCAATTCAGAAATGGTTAAAAGCAATAGGACTGTTAAGCCTGATTGCATTGCCTCTGCCTTGTTTTTCTGGAACATCGCGAATGAGAAGTAAGGATTTAGACAATCATATGACTCCCAAGTTCAACAGCCCAGATTTTCAGTGCATCAAGCCTAAGCAGGAAGGTCAACAAATACTGCAGTTTGACCTCGGATAAGAGCCGAATAGTACCTACAAACAATTTTCATACTGTGATACCAGAGCATGACACATTTCTGTTATTTTTACAAAACACTGATGGGTGGGCTTCTAAGGAGGTGTTTAGGAATACTTCTGAGCTTAGAAAAAGGAATTCCTAAGAGTTCCAGAGAGTAAAGGCTTATCACCAGTACCTATTCCCTTCTTATGATCCCAAATTGTCTTTCTTAAACTTGACATAATATTTATGCAAATTGATGTCTTCTCAAATTTTTTAATAAATTCCTCTAACTTGAACATAAAAAAATATACAAGCTACAAACTATGTCACTGAAAAACCTACTATATTGCCTCTTAGCTTTACTGTACATTCTAAAAATAATAACCAGGAATTCAAGTGACACTGGATAAAGTCAACTAAACCACTATCAACCTACTGTCATACTGATTATGAATATTTATGAGTAAAGACAATAACTGACTAGTAAAATTTACTGCCTTTTCCTAGGAAGACATTTACAAATCAAACTGTATAAACAAGTACTTGTCTACATACCTTAATTCGAACAGAAAACTGTTTTAAAGACATTATTTATATTTCTCATTTTTGCATTCAAAGGCATTAAAAAAGTTAGAATTAGCATTCTTTTAATAGCATCTGCATAGCCCTTGTTTACATGTTCTTTGTAACAACAGATACAGTCATGTATTCTTTTTTCCACAGACTGGTACCTCCTGCAGAACAATGTATGGAACTATCCTGGCACTCACTCAGGATTAGGCAGTGAAGGAAATGAATCGCTTGAGCTCCTTTGTGTTGGATGGACAGATCTACAGAACTCTGGAAGCAGGATGGAGTAGCCTTTAGCAACATCAGGGCAAGCTGCTGCCAAAGGCTACTGAATACCATCACTGAAGAGCAGACACCATCCTTGTTCTGTGACAAGTTACTTAAACCATATGATTTTCAGCTGTAGGTACTGCTGCTTTTTTATCCCCACAATGGTGAAATGGTATTTGGGTGCCTATTTCACAAAGAAGAAATAAAAGCTATTGGAACAGGAAGAAAACCAGCAGGGAGGAAAATAAAGCTTTATTTTATTCTCTATCCACTGCATTGCTAAACTTTTGGTAACAAATCAAATAACTTTCATATAGAACTTCAACAGAAAGTTGTTAAAAGGAATGAGCGTATGCATTACTGTAAAAACTCCAATATGAGCAAAACCATAATGGAGACAAAACTAATCTGAAACAGATCTAGGTGGAAAGACAGCTTGGAAAAAAGGTGTAATGAAAAAACAGAGAGGGGCTGTGTGTGTATGCTAATCTGAAAGAAGTTCAAGAGGAATCATAAGAATTACATACAGGAATGAGGGAAATAAGTTCAATTCCTTAATAAAATCCTTCCCCTCTCCATCATGAGACTGATTTCAATTTGCCTGAGCAAGGAATCCTTCAATTGTTATCAGCGCTATACAACTATAAAAATTCATTTTAAGATGACTCTTTATTATGGACAATAGAGGCCTGACAGAACTGGAATAGTTGCACTAGAGTTTTTTTAAAGCTTAAAAATTTATGTAAGAATTACAGACTTTCTTAGTGGCAAGAGAGCATCATATATTTTGCAAAATAAAGTGGCATACGTTATGTCTGGTGGTGTGTGAACACAAACTCTGAGAAGCTGTTTTTATAGAGAAAGCATATACTGATTTTTAACTGCCCAGGAAAGGAAAATTATCTACCACCTGAAAAGTCCCATCTCGCCCCGTTGATAGAAGCACTAAACCATAAAATGAAGGCAAGGAACTAGGTAATACAGCAAAAGAATCTTTGGGACAGAACATATCATTACAGGTTTGCCAGTCAAGAAAAAAACAACCAAACCCATGCTCTTCACACAAATGGACGTTGCTACCTACTTGACCTGAGCAGGTTACCCATTTCCATCGAAATGCTGCTCTCTGCAGATTATCTTGATTCAATCCTGGGTATTTACAAAGAATGCATAAAATTCTACCTCTACAAAGAAATGAACGTGAGAAGTCTATAATAAGGCTTCTTTAGGATGCTCAGTCATAAAGTGCCTTGCTGTGTTCTTCACGGGCAGTCTTCCACTGTTTGCTCAAACTCTGTCTGGGGCTTTCTCGCTGTGTTTTTGACTCCCCTCAGAAACAACAGACACTCGTCTTTCCCAAATGTACACAAGTACACAAGTTCTCCTTCCTGAAATATTTCATCAGTGAGCTGCCTGTTTTTTTAATTTGAAAACATCAATGTGACTGGTTTGAGTTCTGGTGGACTTCTTGGTTTATTTACCAAGAACAGGAAAGTTGCGTTTCCAGCCTCCATTTTCACCATGAACTCTACCCAGCCCATAATATCACAAATGTGATAATAGGAACGGACAGCATAAGAAGTGTTTGAATAATCCTACTCTTACCAAGCAAAGTCAGATACTGAAAACCACACTGAAATAATGCAGCCTTTACTTCAAAGCAAAGCAAATTTTAACTAACACCTAGTAGTTAAAAAAACTAAAATGCATAGTTTTTAATCTGCAATAGTCATCACTGTTTACTATTTAAAACAACACTATTGTACTATGTAATAGCACTATTGTAATATGAGATAAAAATTTCTTCTTGACATACAAGGTGTTAAAAAACACCCCATGACACCTTGTTTCAACAAGATGTATATGTCCTTTCTCTTTTTAAAATATTACCTGAACAGGTGCAGGATTTGAGGGGTAAAGTTCATTAAGAATGACAATCTGGCTAGCCCACAGTACTTTCTACACCAAACTTTAGACGACAAAAGACAAAACAGAAGACAGACACACGGTGTATAAACAGGTGTTGGCAAGAAAGTATTTTTTTTTAAGTGAGAATCCTAATAGTATTTATCATTAAAATCATTCAATGGAAAGAACATAAAGAAAATACTCTACAGTAAAGAAGATACATCTTTTATGTTCTTACATGTACTAAAATAGAAACACTGAACTAAGACAAACTGTCTTGATTCTCATAAATTAATTTGCTCCTAAGCTAGATTCTCTTTGTTAATAAATCACCAAGTAATACTGCAATGGAGTTTGAATTAATGAAAATGCTATACTTGCATTGTCTAACAGAAGACCAGAATATAAGATTTCACTTTAAAAAGATTTTCAGTTTCTTAAGGTGAAAGCCTTCTTAAAAATGCTTTTGTTAAGGGGTTAAAAAATTCATTCAGGTAAGAAAAAATGTTAATTGCACCCTGCTAGTAGGTGCCAATAGAATAACAGAAGAAAAGCAGATCCCTTATCTATTAATGACATAATTTTTAAAAAACCATCTTTGAACATAAATGCCCAAATTTTTCTACCCTTAACTGGACACCCAAATTCAAAATTCAACTACCACACCACAACCATAGACTGCAAATGATTGATGGCCTATTTACAGAGAGCTTACATATATATCATTCTCTTCAGATCAAAATGACTGCTGTTTGGATAGCAGTATGACGCACACATTCTGATACTCAAATGAAAAAATAAAAAAATTTTCTAAGAGCATAAATATTTCAAATACACTTTATTTCCTTTTATATAAATGAATCAAATACATTTGCTTACAAAAGTCCCCCATGACATATTAAAAGACTTTCTCTTGAAACAGGCCTCTTATTTTGGCCACTTTATCAAAATTGGTGACCAAGATGGGAATGGAGAAAGAACTGGCCATCATCTCCATTCTTTTGTGCATTTACCTGTAAAAAGATAAACTGATGTCTGCTTTCCTGTAGTATGTCACATAGAATATTCAGATATATTACAGAATTTTAAATTACTAACACACGAATGCTTTAAGATGCAACTGTCAATATACTAACTACCATTTCTTCCCATTTTTGTAACTTCAACTCCAGTGTATCTCTCACCAACATCATACTTGTCAAAATACAATAAAATGTTTACAAATGATCTTGCCTAGAGTACAAATATATTTACTGTATTAAAACTGTTATCCTTCTCCTCACTTTTTCCAACACAAAAAATCATTGTGGTGTTGTTAGAAAAATTTCTTCTTGCCCTTGTTCAGGGTTTTTCCTTCAGTTAAATGAATTCCATCTATACATACACTATGCATACTTCATTATAAAGCAGCTATAAATGTTAAGCAACCATTGGGACTAAATTTTTGCCTTCTTAAATTGTAAACATTGTAAGGACCAGATTTATATCTGCTTGTATGTCATCTTTCAAAACTGTTCTAATTTTGCCATCCCTTCTTGAATACTATCACCAGTGAAGAAGTACTTGAACAGAATGATTAGCTGGAAGTACTCTTTTAAACAGCAACGATGTCTGATTCTAAGCCCAGTATTTTAGTACTTCACATTGCAGTCCTCCAAGTTCAATTCCAAATTATTCAGTGCTGTGACAATTACTCTGTGTTTGGACCACAAAACCACCCCAGTAAGTGCAGATACCTATAAAAATGAAATACTGGTTTTGTTGCGGTTACATATTGTTTCAGAGGATACTGCAAAGTTGATGCTGCTGCAGCAGGCAAGTAACTCTGATTCAGATAACCCTCCTCCAACTACACAAAGAAATGAGAACCTCCCAAACAATAACAGATGTCAGCAGCATCTGCAGTTTAATCTTTCATGAGAGAATATGCTCTGCCATGTGATGAAACACCAGAAAAAATTTAATGCTACCTTTCATTGAATAGTTCTTGATGCAATCACAAATAGGGAGATCTAGTGTTTCATCATATCCTTGGAGCACAATAAAGGTCCATTGGGCTCTTATCAGCAGGGAAATAAGGGTCCCAAAAAGGAGTAACATCAAGAGATGTCACCAATTCCTTTTTTTTTTTTAAACACATAACACTAGTGTATTTCTGTATTTTGGAAGGGGAAAGAAATACTCCTCAGGCTATAATACTATTCTTGATACCTGTACCATTAGGAAATACTTAATAGGGACTAATAATACTATTTCTTAATAGGGACTAATAATACTATTTCTTAATTTTCTTTCATCTTCCTTCTTCAGTATTTACTATTATTTTGACTAAGAAAATTGCCAATATTGTGGCTTACACCCATATACTGAATATATTCCATCTTTTGCAACTGAAGCATACATTTTCCCCAAACTCACTAAATGTCTCCTTTTCATTATTAAACATACATTCAACAAGAAATCAAAACTGTTTTTCATATAACTCTTGCCTTCTTAAGACTATCTGACTGTGTTCACGCTATGGGAGGAATCAAAATTCCCACCCTGGCTTTAGTTCTTGAAAATGTACCTATCGTCTCCTTCCCAGCTCGCAGTCACTTCCTATAGACCCCTCTCTAGTGCTGCACAAGTATCAAACGAACAATCTCAAGCTCAAGAGACTTGCTCTGCTACTCAGCTTCTCTGTAACATGTCAGAGAATCAGTCAATAGCAGGTTGGAAGGGACCTCAAGGCTCATCTGGTCCAACCTTCCTTGACAAAAGCACGCCCTAGACAAGATGGCCCAGCACCCCGTCCTGCTGAACCTTAAGTGTCCTACTATTGGAGAGTCCACCACTTCCCTGGGGAGATTATTCCAGTGGCTGGTAGCTCTCTTGGTGAAAAATTTGTGTCCAAGTATGAAAGGGCTGCATGCGAAAGGACTGCACCTTCATGCTTTCCATACTGAACAGCTACTGCTCTGTTTTCTCAGGCACTGTGTCTTGGGCTAGTTCTCTTACCAGCAAGACTGGCAGCAGAACAACTAAGTTTGTATGTATTAGTGGAAATGAATGCGTCAATTTAGTTGGTGGAGAAAATTATAGTGTTGTGAATAGAACTGTGGAAAACCAGCCAACTACTATTTTCTGTTTGGAATTATTTTCACACAAAGAAAGGCAGAACTACCACAAGTTATTTTTGAAAGAAGGGACAGTAAGGCTATGAACTTTATTTTTGCTTAAATGAAAAACACATCCTGCAGAAAATCAGTATCTTCACCATTAAGTGGAAAATTCAGTTCAACTGCAGAAAAGATAAATCCAAGAGATGCCTTGACTTCTCTTGCCAAAGATCATAGTAAACTTGCAATGCTTACACCTCTAGCTTTATCATACCATTTAGGCTAACTTTGGTATTGGATTCTTTCACATCTCTCATTGTGCTGCTGCACAGCTCTGTATGTCTCTTCTTCCTCCTGCTACTCCCTACACACATGCTGTATCTAAGAGGAGTGTGTATGTATTAGTCATCTTCCAGTTTTATTTGTCCTAACAAACACTTGAGTACATTCTGGAGCAATTAAAGATATGAAGAGGACGGCTGGTGATTTTTTGATAACTTTGTCAAAATAAATTGTGGTCTGACAACCATGAGGGTAATCACATTTAACAGAACTAAAATGATATAAACACTATTTTAGTCTCAGTTGTAAGCAAAAAATGGGACAACTCTTGCTGATAGTACTTGAGAATGGCACGGTGATGCATATCATTACAAAGTCAGTCAGTAGCATCTCTGGATGAAGGGAAGGCTCCAAAGAGTCCCTCAAACTAAAACCCATCTGATATTAACATATACAAAAGGTGAGATCAACATCATGCAACAGCAGCATTTTCTTCTTCCATTCAGTGAAACGTGTGTTTTCTTCAATGCAAAAGCCACTTGCAACACCATTTCACCCTTGTTTTGCATTCCTCCTTTGTATCAGCTCAACAAAAGGTGGGGTGGTGTTTAAAGATAGGTCCATGAAATAAAGGGTTAAAACAGCAGAGCCTGGTGGGAGCAAGGGTCTTAACCACTGTGGTGAGACATCAGAGCAGTCCTTGAACAGCTGTACCAGCACAGGAAGAGCAGTGAATTGTAGCTATGAGCACAGCAGCAGGGGTGATAAGGGCAGGCATTTTTCAAGTCAGCTTTACTGCCAAAGAAAATTGGTCATGTAAGTACTCCATAAGCAGCAAGTTGAAGAATGTTTCATAATTATAGCCTCAAACCTCAAGCTGGAGACAGTACAAACATGTTTCGGGGTTTTTCAAAAGTATCATATCAGCAAAAATCAGGTTCAACTCTGAAAACTCTTGCCCAGTAGACACTATAAAATTGCTTCCAAAAGAGGTCCTGAGAAAACCACCCTTAAGAAACAGCAACAAGTAATGGGGGCTATAACTGGTTTGAAAATTCAACCAAATCATCATACAACACTGTCTTATAGTTGAAAAGCACAACAGTTATTTGGCCAAATTATGTTCTATATTTCTGCTGTCAATTACTTAGCAAACATTTTTCTTTAATAAATGGCACAGCCCCAAGCATCTGCTTAAAAACAGAAAACACAAAACCCACCACCACCACCACCAAAAAAATCTCAACTCTTCTGAAATTAAGAACTTCATAATACTATTTTAGCTCCTGAAAGTAGCAAGCTTCTAAAGAGACACCACCCATAAAGAAACCCAAACCAAAACAAAAACTCAACAACCCCCAAAACCCCCACAAGAACTGGGTGAAACTATACTGTGCCAAGTATACCTGGCACCTGTGGCAGAACAATACCACAGAATGTAGCTTTGGGCATCTGGCATGAAGGTAGTCAGGGGTGTCCTCTCTGCCACCTCTGTAGCAAGAGCTGAACTCAACTACAAGACTGAGGCAAGAGTAACACCAGCAGAAGACTGTTGTCCTGTGAGATACACACAATGTATCTATCTCCCCATGCAATGTTTCGGTAGGCTTCATGGCATCCTGTTCATCTTCACACCTCATCTTGGAAAATTCCATTATGCCCTCATACTTCACTTTCTCACCATTTGCCCTGCCTAAACAGCAGGGGACAGGATCTCCTACCATCAGAAGAGGCACGATGCCAGGTGGATCAGCTTGTACTTTGGGCTAAATCCAGAGCCCAGCCAGGAAAAACATATTAAAGATATGAGCACATCCATAACGCTCTGCCTGGGGTCCTGAAAGTTAGTTCCCTCTGGGATAAGGTGGAACATATGTATGCCCAAGGGGGATTAATGGCAACCTCTACTTCAGCTTCTCCAAAACTTCCTTTTAAGATGCTCTTGGTTCACTTTTACATTTATACATTTCCCCTCTATGGTGCCACATGATGCAAGATCTCCTCATCAGAGACTCTACTGCTCTGACCAAGCTGCAACCAGGTAGAAGAAGCTTTTCAGGATGTCCTGACACCTGTGGTATTTTCTTTGACCTCCTCAGGCAGAGCATCTCTGGCCAGCATTCATCAGCTCCCTTTTCTAGGATGGGAGTATGTGGACAAGACCCAAACCATACTCTGCTTAGAGCTCCCTCTGACTCCCTGTTTTTACATTTCTTGACCCACATTCCTTTTTTTACCAGGTGTTGCCTGTTTTTTCTCCATCCTCATTTTCTGTAGTTTCCCCTTCTCAAGGAGGGCTCTCATGTTTTATTAGGAATAAACTGATATCTGTTCCTAAGGAAAAAGCCAATAGAAACAATGACTCAAAGCAGCTACTTAAAAAAAGCAAGAAAAGAAACAAGCCTAGGACATTCCTCACTCCCCATGCCACACAGTTTTACAGATCATGCCCTATGGCTATTCTAGATAAGAGATGTCACTTATATAGCAATTACATAATTCTTCACATGGACATGATTCCATCCTTGGCAAACTTCTCCTGAGTGCTCCCCTGAGATGCAAGGTGTTTGATATCCATCACCAACACATGGTATTCAGTATTGTTTAACAACGAGAATTGTTAATTGAAATTGAAAAATCCCAGACTCTGAACACATTCATTTAAAGTTGAAGAATGTCCTACCTTGGAGTTCAGTATAAAAAAACCCTACGTTAGTATGGAAATGAAATAAATTCTGCATTTGAATATTAAATGAACAGTTGGATGATGATGTAGGCAGTATCAAAAGAGCAATCATTTTGGCAGAAAGCATGTCATAACAATAGACCAAATTTAGATAGAAACTGAACTTTCTTAGGTATTAGTGCAATCTGTGTGAAAAACTGAGGCTAATTTTGTTTAGTGTCAGTTTTGCATCTGATCATTCATACTCAGGAAATTCAAAGGAAAAAAATTTGCTAATTTGCAAAAGAACCAGGAAACACCCTAAGAACCACTACAAAGCACTACACACCCTCAAGCTCCCAGGCAATTCCACATCCCATGAAGTTGCTGTACACTTAAACAAATTTCAAAACTTGCTTGTTTTGCAATTTGATATTCATATAGGCCATTAAATCAAGCTAAAAGATCTAGCACCTCACTTCTCTCTGAAGTTCAGTTCACCTAAACACGTAGCACAACAAATGTAGATTTTTCAGCTAATGGAGAGAATCCAGCTTGAACCCAGGATGCACTGTTGCAGCCTACTGCTTTAGAATGCTTACCCCATAGTTCCCAAAGCACAGGAGCGGTGCTGGGATTTGCAGGGTGTGCTTCTCACTACACAAGTTTTCACAAGCAACAAACATACAATTTAGGCATTGAATTTTTTCAAAACTGCCCAATATAAAATTGTCCTCAACAAGTCTATGAAAACATACCTCCTTTCATCATACCTGCTAGAGGGAAATACCATGAACTTTCAAATCAGCTGGGCATGATTTTACCTATGTAATGCTTTTCCTCTCTCTCTCTCTTTCACTTTTCAGTGAAAAATACTGACTAAACCACAACCTCCATCCTCCACAATAATCTATGGATCAGTTAATAAAACGCTTGAATACAGGTAATTTGCATTAAAAACTTTATCTTAATGATAGACTTTGGTGCAGTTAAATCACATTTTCACCCTGTGCAAAGTAAGGCTAGATTATCATATGCTTAACAATCAGAATTTACATACACAATAAAACTGTTACTGCTATTTGCTACAAGACAAAGAATTTCAAACTGCCTAATGTTATAGTAATCAAAACTAACCTTAATCACTATAACAATGCAACTGCTAAAGTAGCAGTGTACATACACCCTTAATTACGTCAGTTTGTGAGAGGGAAAAGCAAACTGATTCTAGGCACAGGCAAAGTAACAGTCTTTTCCATCTTTCAAGTTTCCACGTTCTTGCCAAAAAGTCACTTTCCTTTGTTTTAATTTCTTGAGCCACATGGCAGCTGTGGATGTCTGTGGGTTTACAGAAAAGTGCTAGCAGCAAGTGCAGTATGTTAATGAGTATATACTTCCTGGAAGCAGCTTAACCAGAATGAAATAGAAGAAACAAAAAGTTCTTGATATCCTCTGTTGAAATATTACAGTCGTTTAGGAAAAGGATACAAGTTAACAAGAGGTGGAGGAATAACAAACTAACAATACATTTACAAATCACCCAACAGTTTAGATAGTCATTTACCTAGCAACATTTTAAAGGAGGATTTCCCACCTCTCTTCAACATGCCAGGTAAGATAGACTAACACTAAAGTAGCAAGGTATCACAGGAATACTGTTACCTCTCTAGAGAAACGGGTCAGCGCAAGTACGACAGCACCTCTCTGCCCTTCCTAAGGGGAGAACTTGGCTCAAAATGTTCATCAGGCTTTCTCTGGTAGAGATCAGCTATATTACAGGAAAGATTTTTGCTTTCTCAGAATCTGGACACCCATATAGCTCTTACATGCAGAGCATATTTATATGCCTCCCTGATTTACTGAAAACTATTTCTAAAACCTTCAAAATTATTGCTCAGAACTACAGATAGATGACATCCCAATGTAGAGAGGCTGATTGTTTATTCTGAAGTCACAAAAATTGTGGCTTTAAAACCCCACAAAAAGCAAACACCAAGGTGTTTCCACACCACTAATGTGTAGCATAGCGTTAAAAAGTTAGCCTAACCCTTACTACATGTATAACAAGGAATATGTACCAGAACTCATTCTTTCAGAAGCCAGCAAACACCTTTTCCTTCTGTGCAGGGAAAAGCAGAAAGTAATTTAATGGAAGAAATAAAAACTTTGTTACATTTCTTAGTTTGAATATCAAATTAAAAAAAAAAAAAAACAAACCAAAAAACAAACCCAAGACCAAAAAATGCAAAATAAAAAACTTAAAGAGGGAAAAAAAGCACCCGCTTCTAAAATACTATTGTCTTAAAGACCCATATAGCAAGTGTAGGGATAGAAACAAGCAATGTTTTGCTCTATTTTTCTCTATCTTCATATAGCTGTAAGATGTCTAACTGCTAGATGGTCTCTCACCAAAAACTTGAAATCTTGAAGTAATTCATTATATGAACAAATGCAGATGAGGAAGTGGTCATTTGGGGTAATAATTTTTTCAAGAAGCAAGCAGGGTAAGGTCTTAAAGAACTCAATGCTAAAAAATAGACTCCTTTTTCTTGCCACCTGATGATTTCATTGCCAATGGTGCTTTCACTGCTTCTTTTGAATCTGTCCCTTGCCATCTGACACCTCAGTGAATTGATTTGGTGTGCAAAAATAATTATGGATAACCCAAAGAGATAAAACCCATATTGCTTTCTGCCTATGTAAAAGAGCTTAACAGTGGATTGGAGAAACACTTTAATTGTGACCCATGAAGGGTCTAGCAATAAAACCTGATTTTTCAACGGTGCAAGTCACCAGATGGGCTCAGCTGTTATGTGAAACCTTACTCTTAGCGGACGTGATTCTGCTGAGATGCGGAAGAAACAGCAAGGGAGATGGCAAAGAGAGGCCCAAAGGAGCCCTGAAGAGACTCTTGTTTACCCCTGCTGATCCCAACACCACCGGCAGGGCAGTGTCTCCCTTTAGCTCCCTGCATAGCATACCCTCTAAACTGCTGTATCCCAATTCTCTTGCTACACAAACCGAGTCTCACTTTCATTTCCTGTCTGTCAGTATTCACCTTATTTTCGAAATCAGAACACGTGGATTTTTTTATGTTGTTTGTAGAGACAAAATGGGGTCCTAGCTCATGACTAGCCCTCCTGAATACCAGGATAACAAAGAAATAAAATGCGTGTAATCCTTTCCCAACCATTGCAGGGGAAGAAAAAAAAAAGGAAACAAAGTGATTTTATCTTCTAGTTTTGCAACTCTAAGACAACTTATTTCTCACTTCACTTACCTCCTCAGAGCTCCGCTGCTACTTTGTTCTCTTTCCCATTTCCCAGGAAGCATTTCTACCTCACAGTGGAGAAACTGCTTATGGTAGGAAAATACTTGCAGTACAGCCTGAAACCACAGCTCTCCTTTTGGCAACAGCAGTAGGTCAGGCAGCTCCTATTTAGTGCCTGCTATCCACTCTCTTCTCTGTGCCATATCCCACCTGCACTGGTACAACTGCTTGTGTGGCTGCAGTGAACTGGATCAGGAAGCCAAATCCAGGTTAACTAAAGTCCCTTCTGCTTTCCCTTTTCTGTAGGGTTATTTTTAACCTAGATCAATCTCAAATTCAGTTCACCTTGTTGTCTCATAAATAGTTGCTCCAGCACACTTGAGGGCACAGAGACAGGAAAACAAGTGGCAGGGGATAGAAAAGCAGAACTGCAACTGAAAGAAATGCTTATGAAATAGCACCTTGTACCTGAAATGAAGACAAAGCTTGAGAGCAGCACCGCAGGGTAGACTTTTTACCAAGTTCTAGCCCTAAATTTCACAATTTTGTAAGGAAAATCCTCACTGACTCAAGGTTCCTAACACTGAAAACTTTGCAAGCTTAAATAGTAGAAGCACTGATTAAATGAAACAAAACAAACCTGTCTACTCAGATCTGATCTGGAACTCACCTGCTGTACAGCAAAACCAATATTCTCTATTAAAACAACCGCTGCAGTTTAGAAAAAAAAAAAAGCATCTGGACAAACAAGTCCTTTAT
Source organism: Machaerirhynchus nigripectus (assembly GCA_013397975.1). NCBI lineage: Eukaryota > Metazoa > Chordata > Aves > Passeriformes > Dicruridae > Machaerirhynchus > Machaerirhynchus nigripectus. The sequence goes on along the minus strand of VZRQ01008166.1, from coordinate 192,052 downwards.
GATGTCTAGTAAGGATGCAGACAAAACACAAAATCTGACAGCTGTCCAAAAGCCTTTCCAAAGGAGCCCTGTCCAAAGGAGGGATCTGTCAGCTCCAGAAGAACTTTCACTACCTGGAGAAGACTCCCTGCCAGTCTGGCGTGGAGTGGAGCAGAGCCCTCTGCTCCACACCGTAACCAGCACTGCTGCATCCTTACGTGCTGCTCCCTGTACCAATGAGAGGCTTCATTTCTGCAGCACAGCAAAGCCTTAATTAGGCTAAGGAACAAAGTGACTTGAAAGAATATGAGAAATACCAGCATTATTCAAGATATTACTTTTGATTGTGTCAGTTCTACAAATATGGATATATGGGTAAATGAACAAACACTAAACAAACCCAGCAACAAGGGAATGCCAAGTAATTTAAAATACTCTTTAAAGTAGTCTGAGTCTGTAATAAAGGCCTAACCACAACAACTAAATACAAACCAAATTTATCACTTGGAGGCCCTTCTGAACTTTTGTTATGCTACCATGTGGCTATCTTCAATGAGTGATAACCTCTCTCTTTGTGAGTCCAAGCTGTGAATAAGCATTTTGTTTTTAATTAAAGCAGAATTTGCAGATGGTGCCTCTCTTCACATGGTGCATACTGGTAGTCTTACATTGGTGATTACAGCAGAGGAATTTTCAGACATTTCTTCAGCAAGGAATTACAACTATTTCTTATTTTCTTATTGCTGAAACGTACCTGATTAATAGATGATACAACCCCAGCATAGTGGGAAAGAAGCTTTACACACATTATTTAGAGATGTTATTCATGCAGGCCATTCCAGCATCACTCCAATATATATTGTTAATCACTCTTTATACAATACATATTTTAGCTGATGTTCTAATCCAAGAACAAGGCTCCAAAAGCTACCCATTTCAAAACTGGAGACCTAAATACAATGAGCAAAAGAAAAAAGACTCTCTCTGTTGAATAAAACTACACTCTGATCAAAAACACTCAAACAAGAGTCTCTGGAAAAGTGACAGGGAATCAGCTACCTTGGGATAGCAATGGATACAGAGCTTTTCACCTCTACTTCACCAATTTTAATCTAACCAAGGTCAGCAGTGATAGAGCCTTGCCTCATCTAGTCTTTTCAAGAAATATACTTGTGGTCTCTTTTGGTCTTCAACAAGAAAATACAACAGAACGACCCAGCACTGAATGCACATGAAAAACAAGAAGAAAACCCCTCAGTTCTTAAAAATGTACCCAGAGGAGGTTAAAATCTACTGGAAAAAGAAAAAGTAGAAGAGTGCATCTTCCTGTCAAGCACGATTCAAAGGAGCACTACTTAAAGAATAATTGTAAGAGTTAAAAAGCAAAGAACTGACTATAATGGGAACTCTGTCATACTGAAGATACTGTAGGGAACGCTTTGAGGAGAAGGAGGAGTGAATGAACATAAAACTCACATGCAGAATACACACCACACGTGCTATACTTGGCTATTTAAAGACCACAGAAGTTGAAGTTAGTAAAATCATGCTGGATTAATAAAGCTGGAGATCTGGCTACCAGGCAAGAAGATATATGAACAGAATTATGCTTTGAAAATCATGTATAATTTTCTTTTAAAATACATTTTAAGAGCAATTTGCTACCACATACTGCCACAGAAAAAGCAGCAAAGACCATATGAATCCCAGCAAATAAAACTCAGAAGCCAAGGCCATGTCATCAAGATCTATTGGAAGAAGAGAAAGTTTACAAATCTTTCAGTCCCTAAAGAGTGTATTCTAATCACATGGTCTCTAATCCAGTTTGGTGGTTACAAAAAAAGAGACAACATCACAATTAAGTACTCTTAAATCTGTGGAGGGAAAAGGGGAACGGACAATGGGAGAAACAACCCAACAAAAGCCACAAACAAAACACCAAGTGGGATTACTCTAAATTTACAGCCAAAACTTCTTGCTGTCATGTATGACATTGCTTTGCATATCTAATAGGGCAAATAATTCAGAGCCATACATCATAATTACTTTGAAAATCTGTATTATTGTGTTATCTAAAGTAAAACACACTTTCTACAAACTACATGCTTTTGCAGGGCTGACACTCATTCTAGTCTAAAAAGTAGTCCTAGCAAAGTTAAAACATTCCTGTTTTGTGTAAAATCAAAAATTATTTTGAAAGTAACAGATTCACTTGCTGAATTACAAAGTTATGTGATCTTTTTAAAACCTCAGATGTGTTGTAGTTATGTTTCATGCTACTTTCACAAATTATTCCAAGGTAATGAATAATGATAAAGCTAAAATTTTCCTACATTAATTACAACAAGTTAAGGAACACTCCTTGTGGCCTTTTTTAAAAAAAGTAACTTACTACATGTTGATATTTTTAACTTCTAGGTTGCAAAAGTTCTCAACTACTGTAAATTGAGAAGCTGAAAAAACCCAATAAATAATGAAGAGAATAATAAAATGAATATTGGGATGAGAAATCAAACAGAGTAACTTTTATGGCAACTGATCACTGTGCCTCTCCAGATTTCAAAAGAAAAATACTTATATTACTACTCTAAAAGGCCCTCAGATTTTGTAGGTTGCTGTGCCCAGTGGAAAACCATAAAGTTTAAAATGGGTACAGAACCCCTAAGCTTCTCGTTACTAAAGGACAGCTTCTCATTTTGGTCCTCCAAGTCAAAATCCAATGCGTATTAGGAGAACCTGGAACAGAAGGGCCATAGAAAGAAACCCCTACAGACTACACTGAAGCTTTCCATCTTGTGCATACACACACATGTATCTTCCCCTCCCTGCTACACAAGCCTGATTCACTCTTCTGGTGACCAAGCTTAAGAAAGCACCAGTATTCAGGTTCCATTCACCTGCAACTTCAGGCCAGAAATACTCCAAAACATTTGTTCTCATCTCCTACTGGTGTTCACACACACGTGGTTTTATTCCACTTCATAGCCTAAGTGAAATAACAAGTACTAAAGATATTTGAATACGCATGGAAAGCTACAATAAATGAGAAGGATATAAGGGCCATACTTAGGTGAACAGCATTTACTGTGCTGACCATAGACAGTGAAAGAGGTCTCAAATTACACTTCACGAACTAGTAAGTATAGTTATCAGGGGAAGCTGCGTTACCCTTCATTGTTCTTTCAGAGACCTTAGCATGTCCTTGATCCCCACAATTCCATAAGCTCCATGCATGGATCAAGGGCATAACATCACCTTTAGAATTCAAACCTGGAGATTCTTCTGTTACCCCTTCAAACAACTTCATTTTCAGTGTCCTGTAGGCTGGAATACGTGCTACTGAGGACACTTAACATTCAAAACTAGAAAACTGGTTAAACAATGCAAATAAATAACTCAGAAATACTAAAGTTCCATCAGTTTTTAGTTGCCATGTATCATATGAATAGATTACAATCAACATTCATGGACAGTAAACCAAACATTGTTTCTAATAATTTATTAGTTGTATGATATTCATGTATTATCAATCTTCCATGGTGAGTGAATCCTGGTCTTTCCCAGCAGTATGTCAATGATGACCAATTTTTTCTCCTAGTTACAGGACTTGTATCATTACAGAGCTTTTTACTGCTAAATATACTGAGTAATTAGACATCTGAGCTTGATGGCTCTAGCAGCATTTCATTTTTAAACACTAACAAAGGGAGAGAGAGAGGTTCTGAAGGAAACTCCTTCTGCAACCTAAATAATGATTGTATTTTATAATACGAGAATGCACTAAAGTGGAAGTAAACACTGTGTGTTGTGGTGTTATTTAACTGCACAAACTAATAGCAGTACAGTTACCATGAAGTACAAAATGCAGTGTTTTGTCATCTAAAGTACTTCAAACAATCCACCCTCTCTCCACACTTATCTTTACAGTGATAAATACTAAAATACCAGGCTAAAATACTTCCCATCAAAGTAATGCACTCAACTAAAAAATAAAACCACTAAAATATAATGGTCAAATACTTATAATGTATTTGGATTGTGAGGTCTATAATAATAGTGAGCTAAGACAGAGAAACTGAAAGGTGAAAGCAACCATCAGAACTGGGTAGGTCAAGCAGAGCCCCTGGTCCCACAGCTGGAAGCACCCACTGCAGATCCCTGGGAAGCCAGAGGAATGTTGTGTAGGCAGGACCCAGTCTATGCAAATAGGGTTACCCAGTTCTACCCCAGACCTCAGTAGTAAATACACAAAAAGTATACAAACTGAAATAAAAAAAAACAAACCCAAAAAACAACCAACAAAAAAGCCAAACCCACAAAATCCCCTAACTTTGACGTTTAAAGTTCTTTTCCATTTTAATGCCCTAGGATTTTCCAGTAACAAAGGGTATTGTTGTCACAACACTGAGCTTGCACAATTGCCTGCTCACTACGTCTTGTCTTTACTCTTATCCATCACAAACATACCCAAAGTTTTTTACTAAAAGCGAAGTACGGAAGTCAACCCTCAAAAAATGAAAGTCTAAGGTTTTTCTCCCAACAACTGAATCGCCTTTATATTGTTTGAAGTTATGCTGAAATAGTTAAGAGGGGAAAAAAACCCCAATAAAACAACAAAAACAAAGCAAACAAACGAACAGAAACACCAGCAGAAAGCTCCCTGCCATGACGAGTTCAGATCAATGCTTTTGTCTTCCATTTTACCCAGGGCTCCGGAGAGCAACACTGTACCGAGGGCTCTCCCAGAGCGCTCTCGAGCGATGTAAACACGCCGCGGGGCTTGGGCTGCGCCGCGGGGCGCGGGCAGGGCCGCGGGGTCACCGGGGCTGCACGATCCGGCCGGGCACAGGAGTTTCTGACCTACATTCCC
>VZRQ01008166.1:167599-186365 GCA_013397975.1 Machaerirhynchus nigripectus | reverse complement strand
GGCCGAATTGGGGGCGAGGCCGTTGTGCCCAAGGTGACCCTGGGAGGCCGCGCGGGCTGCGGCCCTGCGGCTGCGCCCGCCCTGCGCCCCCGAGCATCCCCGAGGACACCCGCCCGGGCCTGCACCCCGGCGGCGGACGGAAGGAAACTCGCACTTGCCGCCTATTCAGTGACTGTTTTTTTTTACACGGCTCACCAGACTATAGAAAAAAAAAAACTTAGAAAGTAAGCGGGCTGCCAGGAAAGATTTTTTTTCCTCCCCCCCTTTTGCTGCCTCCCATCATAAATAGCTACAGCTACACATTTTCAAGCGGTATTGTGACTTTCAAGTTGATGATAGCTCTCTTTATATATTTATCATGTGAAACGCTTTGAGTATTTTAGCTCTGGAAGGAAATGCTTATCAAAAAAAGGCTCTATTTTATGTGCTTTAAAGTGGGGAGAGTGGAGAGCAGAAGTGCTAATCTTATGGATCATAAACTGCATATATTCTGCCAGGACAATGTATGTGATACCCAGCCTCTTCTGGCAGCATTCTTTCCCCAAGGATGCTGGAATTGTTCTGGCTACCATCCTTCACAGGGGCTGTCAAAATCCTCTCCCAGCATCGTGGGCTGCCTGCTGGTGAAGAACACGCTGTCACGGCCTAATACTGAATTACCTTACTCTAAGACAGGATTTTATACACATACACTAATGCACACTGAAGTAGATACTTCTAGGAAATTTCCAGTTTCCTGAGCCTGTGCAGTGGAGTACATTGCATGGGAACACTGGGCAGATCTAGCCAGGGTATGCTCTACATTGACAGTTGTATAAGCTGCCTGGATTATATGGCTGCAAAGTTTTGGGAACACTTACCTGAATTATCTTGATATTTTGTAGGTTGAGGTTTCATCAATAAACTTTTCAGTGTAAGGGACTTTCTCCTGATTTTCTTCACCTTCTCACTTGCGTTACCCTGATCTGTGTGATACTGCTTAATTCAGGGGAGTACCTGTGTTTCTATGATTAAAGAAGCAGTTTCTGAGGCAGCCATGTCTCTGTTGCTTTGAAGAGCAGAAACAAGACTTAAGACATAGTGAGGAAATAACCTGCAAACCATTGGGGGCAGTGAAGCTGCAACTATTGAAGAGGGCTGTCTCATTTTGCCAAAATCTGTGCATTCTTTACACACTTAAAAAGAGATTCAGTGAGTTACCAGTAATTCGCTCTGCCAAGGAAGGGCATGTAGATTGCAATGGCCAGATCTGCACCAGGAGGAGAAGTTAAGCATGGGAAAAGGCGAGGGTACGTTTTGTCATCTGCCATCTTGGTCACTCATACAACGACACAAAATAGAACTCTGAGGTGCTGTAGTATTTAAATAAGTATCTGAAGATACTTTCTCAGATACATAAAGATCTTATCCCAGTTTTAAACGTTTTCCCCGCTCCAGCCATCATAATTTTCATTTTGGCTGGATTGAGTCTGAGTCAGCTGATTTTCGTCCAGGTGCTGACAGGCATTTTGATATCCTTGAGAAGACAGCAGTGGCATCGCTAACAAATGAGATATGCTGCAGCATCTTTAGCATATTCCTGGCTTTACAGCTCATCCCTTTGCTAGCAGATTATGCTGCAAAGCCTGCATATGTGGGGATCCACCAAGGTCCAATAGACATTACTGCCCTTTGGGTCTTGGTGGACAAGGATCAGCTGGTACTGATCATGTACTCCAGCATTGCATGTACTCCAGCAAAATCCTACATACCCATGTCCAGCACCATATATGAGTGTGTGTGCACCAGTGCAATGACACTGGTTCTCAACCACATGCTCTGAATGCACATGCAGCACTGATGGATTTGCATAAATATTTTTACCCAAACACTCTCCTTATCAGAAATGTAACAAATACAATTCAACAGTGCTGTGAAACATTAAATGAACCACATCCATGGTCCTAGCATTACACATCTAGGCAAAGATAACAAAGAGTTAGGGCTGGATGTTTGTATTCACATTGACACTACTCACACATCTTATGCTATATTAACAAGTTAATATTCATTGATTAATTCCAAAATATACCACTGATTATAGATATTATGTGTATAGAATTACTTAGCATTCACACTGTCAACTCTTATTCCAGCCCTAATCTTTAGTTGCCCTAATTTTCTTATATAAAATTATTTTATGCTGAAATGACTCATGTCACTCCTTATATGCAAGTAGTTTGTCTTCGTTCTTTCAACACAATTGGTTAAAAATCAAGTCATGCAAATATAAAAAATGTTCTGTTTGGGTATGTTAAAAAATTTCACTAAAGGCCCAATCTAAAAGTTAAAATTTCATTTGTTTTGCTGATCTATACAAGATTTAAAAAAATATATTCTAAGAAAGTCAACTCAGCAGTTTTAGAACTGTATGGATTTGATGATGTTGTTTCAATGACTCTCAGCAGGTTTTCACCCATTTTTTTTACCTATTTGTTGGGAACTATGAATTAGGAATATCTTAGCAAGACCAGTCCTTTAGTCTGATAAAGCCTAAAGCTCTGTATCAAATGTATAGTTCCCTCACAAAACTCACATATTTTACCTTACATAGACTTAGAACTAAAAACGAGAGGGTCATTTCAGGACAAAAAAAGATAAATTTCTGCAAGATTAATGACTCTCAGGTCCTTTTAGTAGAAATCACCTGTTTATATGGTAATTACTTCTGGAGCCCCATATAATTTGACTCCATTAATCATTCTGATTTCTCGATGAGATCGTGGCATTTCTGTAGCAACTACAGCAGTTGTTTTCAATACACATTTGAAACAAGTCACTAAATTTAAATCATTACTTGTCTTCATTTTCTTCTCTTGCATTGGAGGTGTGCCTGCATTGCAAGGGGTTGGCATATACAGGTTGATGGTTTAGCCCATCGGTACTGATCATCCTTACCCTGAGGGTGTAGGCTGTGCTTGGGTTATGAATATGTACCTGCCTTAGCTGGGATTCTCTTTTTGTGGCTAGCCTGCCTTACCATTGCAGCAGTGCCTGTAAACTGCAGGGTTTGAATACCAAATTAGACCACTCTTCCCAAAATCCCATATTCCTGCATCTTTGAATACCCCTGGCAGCCTCCTTCTCTACTCCTAAACAGACTGATATATTTGGCATTTAACTCCTTGTTTTCCTTTCGGGTTGTTCCAGGCTACTGGCACATTTCCCGCTCTCAGCTAACCCCTGTTCTGCCAGCGTGGGCTGCTTTTCTCGCAGTTTGCTAACGTGCCAAGAAGCATATGTATCTCTTTGTGAATATGGAAGATATTTTCCAAATTTTACAGCTTCTGACCCAGAAACAGGAGTATTCATCACTGCAGCATAATTTCAGACCTGCCAAGAATATATCAATTATGTCATGTAGATGTGCTAAGGGAAAGGAGGAAAGCAGGAGTACAGCAGTTTCCCCTGCTCCCTGTATGAGCTATACAGACAGCAATAAACTACATCCTTCTGCAGGGAAGGCTTAATCCACCGATGCCAAATTCATTCCAGTTGAGGACCCACCCACTCAGAGAGAAGTGAAAGGACTTACATCATGTTTCTACAGTATCTCAGATTGTCAGCCCCTGAATCCATGATGAAACTAAAGCACCTTGGCCAAGAACTTGCTCTGCCAGATCTCCTGAAAAATATTCTTGATGCCCTTCAGTGGTGAATCCAAAAGGAATCTGGAGCCTCAGGAAAGTGTTTAGCACCATGGATGTTACAATTTTGAGGGACATTTTCGTTTGGAGAGAGTCTTAATTAAGGCCAACTTGGGCTTCCTTCAGTGTGACAAGGTAAACTTAAAGCAAAAAGCTCCAAAGGAAGTTTACATCAGCAGCCAACACTTCACCACTGCCACCCTTCTTGGCATTAGATGTTTCCTAAATATTTCCCAAGATAGCCACTGATCAGAAAACCCCCATGTAAACATAAAAGCAAAGAATTTATGTATTCCCTTATTGACTTTTAACTACAGTTCACCACAAGCCTCTCAAAAGCCATAAAGTTGCAAGGTGGTGGGTTTTTTTTCGGATGATTTAAACCTATTTTAACGAAACAGGTTCTATGCTTTTGCTGTCAGTATTGCCCCCGACAAGAGAGCACTTGATCAAATTTTCTGTGGATAGTGGCTACATATTAATTCTCAGGAGGTGACAGGTGCTGTTTTGAGGTCAATGTCCTGCAGAATAGACATGTTTTTTTCAGAGATAAGCTACAGACTGCCTTAATGGGAAAGTCCAGCTGCTCAGTTCTTGGCCTTTATCTCCTATGATCATTTGGCAGAGTGGGTGTAGTCTCTTGCTATCAGCCAAGCAGCACTTTTTTCAGTTGCTTATAATTGTTGTGCAGATCATTTTGTATTTGTAGAAGATACTCCTGTAAATTTGTGATTCAGAAGAAATTGCTAATTAGTGTTACGGAAAATTAAAACTGACTTGTCTCTGTAACTGGCTTTGTGATCATTTTGTGGGTATCTGGCTGCCATCAGCTCGTTTGAAAAAATTCCTTTTAAGATAGTTTATATTATCTTGATTTGCTGCACTTCTGAAAAGTTGATTTTGTACATATTGAGTAGAGGAAAACAAAAAAATTACACTTTTTTTTCTTGTATTTTTAGTAGTTTTGCAACGTATTCGTATTGCTGCACATGAACTATAGAAGGAATGAAACATAAAGTTGATGGTATACTTGTCTGACATTTGATTCTAGTTTACTCCCACAGATTTGTATAGAAATACTACTTTAGTCAAAGTTATTTAAAAATGCATAGGTCTTTAAAAACCTATATAGTAAGCCACTTTCAGGGTAGTTGACTTAATTATTTGCATGTTTACCATAATTGAGAGGTAATCAATATTATACTGATGTTTGTTCTCACTGTATATTAAGACTTTGAATCACCTTCTACAGAATTAAGAAGATTAAAAACAAAAAACAAAACTAGTGGTGTTTTTAATTTATCTTTTTAGGTCTTTTCTACAGAGATCTCCAAGTTAATTACAACTGTTAATTTAAAGTAGACTAAGCTATATTAAATGCCTCAGAATCTATTTTTGTTCAGAATTAAAAATGACCCTAATTCAGTTTAGCCTAACTCTGGAAGTGAAATATGCTAGGTTAACTGAAGGTCATTTTAATTCTAGCTAGTAAAGTTCAAAGAGTTCAGCAAGCTTTTGTACACACTCTGCATGCAATAAGTGAGGAATGATGAGGAACTAGTAGTCTCACATCTAAATCTAGGCTTCACTGTATTCTGCTCAAATGTGTGTCCTGTAAATTGTGTCCCACTGTCACATATCACTGTATTGGTTAAAGAAGTCTAGCTAAAAAGGTTCTTAATGCATAATCAGCTGGTCTGCTGTAATACCTTTAGTAGTGCCATCTAAAAATAGGAAAACAGTCTAAGATGGTTTTCCTGGTTTATTATTTATTTCTAGAAGCAAATTTTTTGAAGAGAAAAAAAATCACTTTCATAAACCTGTAATTTTACCCCTTTATCTTTCTACAGCCTGCTGTTTATATCTCAGAGTTACAGCACAGTTCCTAGAAATACTGGGAGCTGTGCATATATGCCTAACTGAAAGTAGTATGTCCCATTTGCTCTCATGTTTATTATTTCTTCTGCACACACCATCTTTTGCTGCAAGTGTTTTTATTCTAAAGAAAACAATCATCCAAGGCAGCACCATGGAGTTTGTTCATGATTCCCTGGTACTTGAAGACAAATTAATACAAGCTTTTGCTTAATGTTCAGCTTCTTCCATCTGCTTTATTTGTGTTGTTATTCCTCGCTCAGGAATTCAAGCTCTGTGCGTTTTTCTGTCTCTAATAGCTTTGTCTCATGGTATTTTCAGCTCTTGGTAATATCTAAGGTTCCAAAGCACTGTCCAGTCCAACATTTATTCAAGTTCTAGTTTTTTGGCAGATTGTAAATTGCCTCATCTGGATTCTGCTTCTCCCAGGAGTCTATTTCTGTATTATTTGCCCCACTTTCTGTTGAAAACTAGTGGCTTTTTAAAGTGGAAAGGGTTTTAAAATTTTTTTTTAATCTACAAATCTTCAATAGATCTTACCCCGTGGCAGGCTAATGCAATGCTTTATCGTACACCTCTAGCAGATAAAATTGTCACCCCAATCTTACACAGTAGAAAATACTTTCAAACATTCAGGACCAAAGCATATAACGTTAATATGCTTCATTTTTATTTAGAATGGAATACTCGTCATTTTTTTGTAACAGCTTCATGAATATCCTCCTTTTCTTGGATTGCTGAGAAGTGTTAAATATGCCAAATGCATCAGCACTTGCTATTTTCAGAAGGAAAACCTCCTTCTGATAGACTTGCTTTTAAATAACACTTACTGCTTCCAGATGTACGCTGAAGTGTTCTTGCCTTCTTTTCCAGTAGTTTCTGGTATTTCCAGAGTATGAGTCTTTAAATGCTTCAGTTTCTTCTCAGGGTCTTTTTTTTTTCTTTTTTTATTGCTAGTGCCATGAATGAGGAGTCATTCCAGGCTCAGAGGGTTTCAGTAGATGTTCTTCAATCATGTGTCTGCAGTGCCATTTCCTCACACTTACAAGCCAGAAAGCTAAATCTCTAAAAGAACATTTAGACCAGTAACCTTTCATTAGGAGAAATTATAAGAAAAAACAAGTATAGTATCATATTCATAGGTGTGAATCTACTGAAAAAAAGATCCATACAAGAAAGAAAGAGTAAAAGCCACTTTGCATATGAAAAAAGCAGCCAAAAAACCAGCTTATAACATTTATTTACTATTTTTGGATTTCTTTTGGTTTGTCTTTGACGCACAAAGCTAAAAGGAGAAATATCCATGGTGCAAGCCAAGAAGAACTTATTAATTCTCATTAGCACAAAGAAGAAGTGGTTATTTCAAGTGGTTGTAATGCAAATGTCAATGTAAAAGTCTTTTCCTCTAAACTCCAGAGTCTGAGAAGACATCGTCAGACTATGCTTTGATATTAGTAGATGTTCTGTATATTTGATAAATGTATGGCTGATTCACCAAGAAAGAGAAATTGAGTGTTTTCAAGCATTGTTTTAATCTCATGAAACAGAGAACTCTGACTTCTATTTGCATTTAGTCTAAGCCAGATTTTCTCTAAACTCAGTTTCACATCTGAAATATAGATGTAATTTTCTAATAATAGCTGAAATAAATGTAGTGTTTCCAGTGAAGCTTTTATTTTTTAAATCCATGTTAAAATATGGTAACCATGAGAAATACAGCTTTTGCACATGAATGTGAAAGACAGGGCTTTTAAATTGGTATTAAGTATTATGATTTTAATCATCACATTTGTAAGAAAGAACTCCATTCCTTTTTGTGCAAAGAGCAGATGCATTCCCAAGTAATTTATTAGCCAATAAATGTCTACGTATAAAAATTATCCTCAAGCATTTCTCATTTCCAGTGCTGTAATTCCTTTTAAATTATTTCAGGTAAAATGAATCAATCAAGGTCTCTAACAGAGGATGTATAGAAATCTGACTGTTTTGGGGATAATATCTGCATTTATTTGTTATGCTCAGGTGCAACATTTTAACTCAGAGGGGATGGCATTATATGTGTAGATCACTTGAAGCAGCTAGATATCAAAGCTTGTCCTTTGATACCTCTCCTCAGAAATCTTCCCTTCCATCTACTTTATCACATTAAAAGTTATCCTGTGATTTAATCAGGTGGGTTTTTTTGTTCCTCCTAGTTTTACTTTTTTTAGTACAGCTAAAAAAAAATATTTCCATTCCTTCCAAAAAAAGTTCTTTTCTATACTCCAAAGGCTTTATATGCCTTTAGTTTCACACTCTGCTTTTCTCTCTTTTCTATCCCTTTTAGCCTATGTTTATTCTCTCTGCCACCCTATTCCATTTACTTTCTCTTTTCCTTCACTGGACTGCAAATTTACTACCGGAATTATTATTTCGTAAGAGTTCCCAAAACTAATAGAATTCAGCAGCACAGTTTGGTGGCGTTTGTCATCCCTTGCCTCCTCCAACTATTTGGCACATTAGATCTTAATTTTCACTGATAGTGTTGAACAAAGATGAAGGCATGTCTAAATCAGTCAGGGCCTTTCCTCACCATTACTGAAAAGACAAACCAGATTTCTGATCCCCTGAGCACACACAAGGAGGGGCAAAGGCCATAAAAGGCATTGCTGATGAGAAACTATTTTTTCTGAAGTCTCAAATGCAATCTTGATTTCTTCACACTCAAATGAAGTTTTGCCATCAGTGGCATCAGGATGCTACCTGCAACACTGGACCTGGGTGTGTTTTCTAGTTTTGTGCCTGTTACTCCTCATAAACTATCTCAAAGCATACTTCTCGTGCATCTTCTTTTTCCTTTTTGTAATAACATTGCATCAATTTATTGAAGAGAAAAGAGTATAATTGGCCATATCCATTCCTCAAAGTTAGCATGGGATAGTATATTGAGTAGGCACAAAAGACATGTTAGAAATGGTTCTTGGGTAAATAACTGATTCCTGTAATTTCTTAGAAATGCTAAATCCAGGTTGCAATTGCTCTCCTTCAGTTTAAAGTTCACTTTCCCTCTGGATGACAAGGTAGGAATATTTTTTTTCAATTCATTGTTTGTTTGAAGGGGGAGCTAAATGGTTTGTATAATGATCCTGAACATGCAAATATTAATAACACAATCAATACCAATACTTACCATTTATAGAGTGCTTTTTCATCCACAGGTTTTAGGGTTAGACAATTAGAAGTAAAAGGCTTCTGAAAGCTGCAGTAGTGTTGGAGAACAGGATTTCCATGGCAGCTGGGATTTCAAGGAAGGAGGGAAAAGAAAGGCTGAAGGAAGTGCAGGCAGAGCAGCAGGACCCCTTGGTGAGGGAAGCTTCACCCTGCCATGGAGAGCATGGTGAAGGAATGAAATACTGCAGGACAGAAGAGAACATTTGAAAATGGTAGACAGAAGAAAAGGAGGCCAAGGGAATTGGAGCACATACACGTGCAGAAGAAAGGAGAAAAGATAAAATAATTATGGAAGAATTGTAGAACTTGCCTCATGCAACAGGAAAATATACAATATGGCCTTTTAAGAATGAAAATAGGAGGAGATGGTAACCTATCTCATTTGTAGAGAAAAAGCGATAATTAAGAGAAACTCTGAGTTTGTTAAAATCTTGGCAATACACACACTGTCCAGGTCCATCCCTGCCTGTGTGTGCTCCATGTGTGCTGCTGTCTTTTCCCTGATGACTCTGAGTGGAGTAATTTTCAGGCTTCTGGTCCAGACACAGGCTTTTAATATATGTTTGTACAGCTGCATCACAATGGAGGCCTAATTTTGAATGGGGTCTCTGTTTTCTACCATAATTGAAATAATTAATCATAGTCACTCAATAATGTCGTCACTGTCACTTCTTGGACATAAAAATCCAATGAGATCATAAGGAAATGTAAATTATGTTAATATTATCTATTATAGTAAAAAAAATTACAATCCATAGTCTGAATCAAAACTCACCATGTCTGTGTAAAGTATAATTGTAGTAGTCTTTTGTTTCTTTGCCACAACAAGGAGTTGTAGCAAAATGTTTGCTAAAATTTGGAGGATTCTCCTGCTCCAGGCTGCGTTTCTCCACAGGCAGGGCTCCTTCCCCTGATGTGAGTTTGGAGTCCACAGCACAGACAGGGCAGGCCCCTTTAAATCTCTGTTTTATCTGGTTGCCTAGACAACCCCTGTAAATATCAGTGGAACAATGTGTGGTCTTCAAAAAGCTGGGACCTTGAGGAAAAACGAGGTCATTTGGGGACAGACAGATCCAGTGTAGCCTTACCTATATGAGCAGATGTACATTTTTTCACAGACTTGTTTTGCACATTTCTTTCTGAATGCTTTTGAATGCTCTTATAGTCTGTTTTAATTTGTGATATATGGAAAAAATAAACATGTTTTCTGGCAAGCAGGTTTTTTCTTGTTTTCTATATCGCTTTCTGTTGTGACATAAATATATACTGATTAAATATTTATATGTCATGAAAGAAGAATATGAGAAAGAATACTTTGACTATACAAAAGTGACAACTCGACTTACCTTTTTTTTGATAACATTATTTTTTTGTGCCTTTTGCGGTGATAGCTTTAGAAAGGTGAAAAGCCTATTAGAAGGTGAATTAAAAGTACTGGGGAAATTCAAATAATGGTGAAAAAGTTACCATTTGCAATATGAGTTTCCATTAGACATGATAAATAGAGGGGTTAAATATTTGTTAGCTGATAAATATTTCAAAGCTTTTTCTTACTGATATGAAACAGCAGGTTCTATCTTACACAGATTTCTGAAGAAACAACAACAAAAAAAAACCCAAACAAGAAAATGAAAAAAAGAAAACAATCTGTCAGTTCTGTGTCCCTGATAATTCAGAACTCATTTTTTTTCCCCAGCTAATGTTTTAAAATGTCTCTTCTCCTGGCAGTGTTTCAATACAACAAGTTACTTCAGAAAATTATTATTATTGTTGTATGTTATTGTTAAAAGTAGTTATATAAAGTTATTACATTGCTGCTTTTCCAGTTTTAAAATATACTATTCCTAGATATCCCTCCTGCTGTCTATAAAACAATTGCTGTCTGTGTGAGATATATAGACAGGTGAACTTGGTCATAGATGAACAACTAATTAACTTTGAACTCCATTTTTTATCTCTAATGTTTAAGATGAAAATCTCCATTTGGTTTGCGTTAACATGATAGCTCTATAATTTATACTCTATATAAAAACACATCTTTTAAACTTTAGCTTTGAAAAACATATAATTTCATATGTAAAATCTTTGCATTTGTGATGAGAAGAAAAAAGTCTGAAGTAGTAGCTTTATTAGGCTAACTAGGTCTCAAAAATTAATAATAAGTTATTTAGAACTTTTGGTTGAATCCTGTGAAAGTCATCCTTGCCTTCATTTTTCTGAGAGGAAAAGGAATATAAAGCAATTCTTGTTTATGTAATCCAAATTCATAGAATCTTAAGTTGTACATAGTCTTTAAAATGAGAGCAAAGTAACCAGAAAATATACCTGAGTGAAAACAGGGTAAAATGCAGAATAATTAAACTGAATGACAATTTTAATCCTCTATTACTGTGGCTGGACATTTGAAAGGTAAAATCTTGTCAAATCTCTGCTGATTCCACTGCACTTTTTATAAAATGTGACATGTTATTTCTCTTCTACTCACTGTATTGCAGTACACTTTTAGTCTGACATAGGAGCAGGATGGGACTTGGATTGTAGCAAACCCATAATCTCCCACTGTCCGCTCTGGATCATTGGTGACAAAATTATTATTTTTAACAGAAGCACCGTGCTTTAAAGACACAAAGGTTAATATCAGGCTATCTGTTCTACTCATTATCTTAAAGAGGGATAAAACAGGTTTCAAGAAATGAATTATTTTGTGCATGGAAATTTGCATTCTCTCAGTGAGATTGGTTCATAGTGTGCTTCCTCAAGTCCTCACTCCACACATTTCAGTTTATTTTATAATAATTTATTAATAGTTCCTTTTGGTGAATGCTATACAATAGAGACAAAATTTCAGTCTCTAAATGTTAGAGAAAAGAGCAAATAGATATTATTCAGTCTGTAGAAAATGTTACCTATATCAGGGTATTCTTAGTTGTCCTGCAAGTTAACCCTTATATTGTTTACCTTTTCTAGAACCAGAAATTCCGTTTGTAAATAGCAAGCAAGATTTGATTGAAAGGGCAAACAAAACTCTATCGCTGAACAGGGAAGTTCCTTCTATACTCTGAATTAAATTTCATATGCCTATCCAGATAAATATTGGTTAATATGAGATATACTGTACAAAAGTTCCTTGTGAAAGATAACACAAAAGGAAAAGTCCTACAATCTCTAGTATGGAATTTTAAATAAAATAAAAGAAATAAATAAAATTCCAGGTTTCTCCAAATCCTGTTGTGTCAGGGCACTGAGGGCACTAATATGTGTTAAGGTGGTGAGAGGCCTCAGCTGAGACCTCCCCACAGCCATGGGCTCAGGAGTTCTATTTAAGGTCAGCCCTGAGTTCACAGTTCTTGCTGTAGCTACACTGGAGTAGTGCTGATCACCTGTACAGTCACAACATGGCTGTGGCTCAGGCAGCTCCTCAGCTTGGATTCACTCCTGTTTTTGTAATGGATCTGCCTGGTAACTGCTGGACCTTATCCTTGTCTATTGACTGACTTCCTGGCCTGACCATGGATCTGCCTTGTCACTGTGATACTGCCTCAGGATATGATTCTTGGTTGGGTCTGTCCACTTCTCCAGGTCTGCCTTGTTTGGGGCTGGGGCTGCTCTCAGTTGTGGCAGCTCTCTTGGCTCATGTTCTCTTAGCAAGGAGCCCTGCTCTTTCTGCCTCCTGATACGTTGCATCTTTATAGCATAAATCTGAATCCTTAAAAGTTCATCTAATTTGCAGAAGACTGAGACTGCTGAACAAAGCCCAGATTCAATGAGTACTTTGTGTCTTCTTATGTTCTGTATTTCTTGTGTGCAGAGCAGACCCATCTCAGAAGCTTCTGATCCCGCAATACTTAGTGCCATGTGGCACAAACTCAGATTTGGTAGGATTTATTACATGTTGCAAAAGAGGATCCTGTAATTCTAGACTTAACTATTCCAATGAATGCACATGGATAGACAGTCTTTATCCCCACCACAGTGATTTCTATCTTCTCTCTGCAGAAGTATCTTACCGCTTCTATTAATCTGTGACGTACTGGCTTGAGTGGGCAAGAAGCGACGTGTGCTCCCTTCAAGCTGCTCACCTTGCCCAGCTAAGGGGCACTCCAGGAAACAGAATTGCACTGTAGAGGCAGCTGAGCATCTGACATCGTGTATGGATCAGAATTCAGCACATGTAGTTAGATATCTTTGCTTTTTGCAGCCCAGTGTATCCTGTAGTATTGGTATTAGGAAGATTTTTCTGCTGTTTAGCAAGATTTCTTTGTCTCTTTGAACTCCAGAAGTCAGTATGGATTCTGATGTCATCCTACTATGTTGGGGTGTCTCAAACACCTACCTACTAATGAAATGTTTATTAATATGAAAATATTTTATCCCTTCTTCAGTGTATCATGATACAGATACCTCTATCATCTCCTTGTAAAGAAGGCTAAGTATTCTACTTAAAAAAAATCTAAAAGGATCCTCTAGTCCTGTTGCTGTCATTAAAAAGTGTTTGTCACCATTGCAAACTTAACTTACAGTTGTATAAAAGAAATATGCTTTCCCCAGGAAGCTAAAAATAGTTGCCCACACATTTAGAAACTGCCTTGAGGTACAATGCTAACCCAAACAAAGAGGTTCTCATCTAATCTAGGGGTATTTTTGAGAAATTTGTGTGTAGAAATATTAAGGAACTGAAATATTTAAGTGTTTTAATAGTGCATACTAATGTAATCCAAACTTCAGATTAATAGTCCGCATACAGTTTTATTTTATTTCAGCAAAAATCAACTCTTCAATAGTCCTTTTCATATGAAAAGTATTGTATTTCTGTGATATGAAGTTTTCTGTAGCTTAGCTGCTGTAATGAACTTGTGTCCAGAACAAATACTTTGGAAAAATATTCTTACTTCTTATCTCTACTGTAGTAATGCTCTGCAAAAAAATTCTGAAGGTACTGTATGAAAATCCTACTCCATATTTAGAAATATTGAAAGGCATACATTAATAACTATTAAATATGTTAAATCTTATAACACTGACATCTAATCTATTGAGCCTGTGAATGGGACCTGGGTGGACTTGGGCACTTCATTCAGCCAGGGACTCCAGAGGTCATATTTCAAGAAGAATACAAAGTGTGAAGTAAATTAGATAAATGTTGACAATAGGTTTTTCTCAACCTTGTACATACTTCAGATCTCTATCTCCTGTGTGGCTTTTGACAATATACTCATCTGATAGGCACAAATTCATTACCTGATGTGACATTGAACCAGTGGCCTTGGAATACATTTAAATCTGTATCCATTTCTTTAATAGAAATGTGTAATTTTTACCTGTTAGGAACACAGGGAGAGTGACTGTTTTATATCATATTGCCAAGTGAATAAAAGTTTGTTTATGAGGTGTATTACCCTATCCAAACAAATTCTAGTATCTTATGCAAAATGATTTCTTTTTCTCCCAGGCAAAATTCAAATTAAAAAAGCATCAGGAGACCATAATAATGAAAATAAATGCAGACTTTTCTGTCAATTGAATCAACATCCCCAAAAGATTGAGAGTTTCTCTAGGCCATAAAGTTTAGACACCAATTATCTATCTTAAAAATGGTTATGGTGATAGTAATGTAACACCCAATAGCTGTCACATTACAATACATCAAAGTAATGAGCCAATCACTTCAGACTTATTTCAACAAACCTGTATGGATGAATTTCCACTTACACATGGTAAGGTACGGATTGAACAAATACTGAGAACTTTTACACTGTTAAAGGTCTTACTAACTGCAGGGGAAAAAGCACAACACTGCTGGGGTGGAAGTCTCATGCCCACTTTTCTCATATTTGACCATATTACTTAAACGATGATTTCATTGCTATGTCCAACTGCAAAGGAGGAGCAGCTCACACACCTCTTTCTACTCGGGCCTGCATGCCAGCAATAGCATAAGAATTTAGTAACACTGTATGAACTTGCCCCAGTTTGTGAATATTTATAAAAACTGGTTTTATTTCCTGGATTACCATATTAACTTAGTTGACCAGCAGATATAAGTTTCCATTTTCCTTCAGCTTATGCCTCATTTGATCTTACAGCCTTCATACAGTAATTTTTTTTATTCATGGCTGCTCAGCAAAAGGAAATGTCTCTCCAAACTGCTGAAATTCTGGGACTCTTCCTTTCTTAAACAGAGGCAGACAGCAAATGGAAACTTGAAGATATTTGAAGAAGAACCTCCAAGCTTTGATTATTAAACAGATACGGATGCTCTGAAATAATATTTTATGTGGTTAAAAATAGAAGTGTCCCTATCTTAAAGCTGTTCAAAAACATGCCTGAACCAAAGGAACCTCATTAGCTTGAGGATAATTGACTGTAGTCTGTGATAGCTTTGGTGTTACAGTATCTGTTTACATCAGTACTGAGTTTCACACAGAGTGTTTGGAGTGATGAGGCCTATAAAAAGTTATTGTATATGAAATGCTACATTATGTCAATATCATACTGTTATAGCTTGTAAATTCACATTGATCTGTATAATAAAAGATGTTTACAGCACTAAGGAACTCAATCAAGTGCATGTTTGCTGATACATAAAAAAGTAACAAGCCATCTTGCTGGGCATTTGATTTTGAGGAGATAAACCCAGACAGTACCCTGAAGATTAGAGAGAGAGGAGATAAGAAGCTGTGACAGGCTGGCAGTATCTGCCTGAAACACCATCCCCTGTTAGCAGGTGTTGGTGCTGCTGGGAAGCTGTTGCATGGATTTTGCTAACACACTGAGCAGATGGCTTATAAAAGAAATGGGTGTTGCTTTTTGAAGCAAAAATTATGTACAGGCTGAGAAGTATTGTAGCAAGAATCCTAAGGGAATATAAAGTATAGGGATGGAAGTTGAGCTGAACCTTGTTTCTTCATTGGTAATGTATTCTAGGCTGACACTAGAAAATGGGTGGTTTATGACAGCACAGACTATGTTTGGACATGGCTTTATGGCAAGCGGGACAATGCACCTGTTTGGAAAAGTGTAATTATCTACTTAGTAAATATATTCTAAGATAAGTGTTGTGCAAATAGAAGAAAACACACTGGGAATAACTATTATTCCTATTATAAGTCTATATGCTGATTATATTTCTAAGATTTTGAAATGCATGATTGTCACATTTAATGTTGTGAAGCTCTTTTTGGCATGTGCCAGTACTAACAGTTGCACAAGGATAGAGCCTGTTTCAACAGCAGAGGTAAAATGCAGCCTCACGTTTTCTGGACCACATCACAATGTGCATCTTACTGCAACTCCATAAGCCGGCGGTTGAGTGAGCAGGAGAAATAGGTCTGCATTTCAAAGTCTGTTTTGTGACTTAGTTCAAACACCAATGTACTTTAGTGAATTTAATTATCCTCTTTGTAATTTGAGGACATTGTGTTTACTGACTTGGAGATGGATTACATATACAGCATTACATAATTATTCAGGGAATATGTTCATAGTAACAGGAAAGGTGAAATAGGAACTGTGTTCAAATAAATCATCAATCTTTCTCTCAAAGATAGAAATGATCTGATTGCCCTCACCATTCTTCAACGGTAACAATTAAAACTCATGAAGAAATCCAGAATTTCTATATGGAAAACTAGGAAAAACCTAAGAAAATTCTTAGAAATATGCAGATTTCTGAGATAGCCATTTCTTCCTGATCTCTGGTTTTGTGTCTTGCCTGTTTGCTCATTTGTGAAATTCATAAAATAATCTTCATGCCATAAAAAAGGTATTTTTATTACTAGTTCTATTTACAATTATTATCTAGGCACATCTGTTCTCAAGTGCATCAAAATTCAATATTTAAACTAGCTCAATATTAAAAATATAACTCTATTTAATGCTCCTAATTAAGCATCTGTGTATTTAATACCCTGCTTTGGTTCCTTACTACATTTTGTTAGCTCCAATATTTCAACATGGAGGTAGCGAGTACCATTTACTCTCAGAGTGATTCAGAATGCAAATCGCATTAAAAAAAGTAAATCTGATCTGCTTCTGGGAAACAACAACTAAAAGCACGTTCAGGAAGAGATTAATGCCTCCTGCCTCCCAGAAACGGAGAGGAGAAAAAGCATTTCTGCTGTGAAGCTCCGGCCTTTGCTGGGAGGATGTCTCATGGGTGGTGCTTTCCCAGCTGAGAACAGCACTCATTGATACCAGCCCTCTGGACAGAGGAAGCATTAGCTGCACCTGGAAGGGGAGGCTTTTCCTAAAAACTTCCCAGGAGCAGAGCAGGCCACAACTGTACTCCCAAACTTCAGGTTTGCCTGTGAATTATAAAGCAACAGCTGGGTGCAATCTCTCATCACAAACTCCCACTTGTGGTTTGCTGCTCTTCCCAATATATAATGTACTTTGCTCAGCAGAGGTGTGCACATTGCTTGGGGTGGAGAGGCCTGGTTTGGGGTATGGAATGCGGACACACCGCTAAAACAAAGCAGGCAGGGTCTGCTATAGGCCCAACCCAAGCTTTGACCCAGAGATAACATGCAATGCATGTCAGTCTCATAAATGGCTTCATCTGCAGTCAGTGGCAGCATTCCAAATGACTAACGGAAAGAGACTCAAACCTTTCCTTAGGAGCATCCTGGAACACAGCTTTTGCACAGCTGTGAGAATAATGACTGTTTACATGGGGACAAGCTTAGATCCCACTGCTTTAGCATGGGATTTCTATCACTAAAATTTAGACCTCTTACTACAAACACTTACCTACACAAACAAGCATGGGAGCTTCTATCAGATTACATGTTTGTGGTCAGAAATTATATCTCTGCTTTTTTTTTTTTTTTTTTTTTATTTTTTTTGTGTGTAAAAATTTTTTCTTTTTTTTTTTTTTTTTTTTTTTTTTTTTTTTTTTTTTTTTTTTTTGACAAACCCAACAAAGGTTTGAGTGGCAAATAAATGATAATTTCTACATATCAGTAAAAACCCTAGTGTAATCTGTCATCCAACACAATGAAAAATACCATGTCTGTAAAAAGTAAATTCTTCAACTTTACAAGCTACAAATTGATACCACACATGAGAAAACAGTATGATATCTCTCTAGGATTTCCTAAAGGATTTTTCATGTGGTTTTCTGTCCTTAACAATCATTTTAGCATTTGCAAGAAGCCCACAATCTTTTCCTATAAAGGTATCAGCTTACCTCAAAAGATGTTAAAATAGAGAAAAAAATTAATGCTGATCAAGTTGCAATTACATTTTCATTTAACATTGTCAACTTTGTTTCAGTTCTTTCTGACCAAGAAAAAGAAAATTTGAAACTAATCCTACTGAATATATTTATTTCTAACTGTCTTAAAAAGGTAGTTTTAGACATTCTCATGGAAGGCCTTATTTTAGCCAAGACATTGTGCAGAAAAGGTTAGACTGGAACTGATTTTAAAGGTATGTAGTAGTGAGGAACGTGTGATGTAAGAATGTAATAGTATGAACAAAGTAAGAAAATTAATTTATAAACCAGAAGAAGTCAATTAAAGACTAGGGCTAGTTCCGTGGCAAACACAATTCAGCCGAAATCAAATGCCATGGTGACTTCCACTGCTTGTGAATTGGGCTCCTAACCTTGATAAACACAGAGGATACTACATAATCTACTGAGATAATTGACTAAATTTCAGTTGGGGTTTTATTATTTATTCTTTAAATACTATTTTTGTGAAAGTTTTTATTCTTCTGATAAATTTATATAAAATTTTAATTGACAAGAGTTTCTCTATTTTTTCAATCTTTATTGCATTTATCTGATTAGGTCACGTGCTTTTATGTGAGGATGCAAAGTATTTCAGGAAAAGCCCGAAATGGCTCTTTCAGAAAGGCAAACAGCGGTTTTGCACACCAAAGGAAAACACTTGGCTACAGGTCCAAAGGGGAAGAGGAAAAAAACTGTTTGGAGCCGCGTGCAGGGGGCACGGATCTGGGGATCGGGCAGGTGCCGGGGTGTGCGCAGGGAA
>VZRQ01008166.1:83300-166781 GCA_013397975.1 Machaerirhynchus nigripectus | reverse complement strand
TGCAGCGGGCAGCCCTCGCGCAGGGAGGGAGGATGACTGCGCGTGTCGCAGTGAGAGGAACAGGGAACCTGGAGGCGTTTCAGGATTAAAGGTATTAATTTGCTCTTCTCGCCCCCCTCC
This sequence comes from Machaerirhynchus nigripectus, assembly GCA_013397975.1. Classification (NCBI taxonomy): domain Eukaryota; kingdom Metazoa; phylum Chordata; class Aves; order Passeriformes; family Dicruridae; genus Machaerirhynchus; species Machaerirhynchus nigripectus. The sequence continues at coordinate 166,661 of VZRQ01008166.1, read as the reverse complement.
CCCCAAATTTCGCATGCGAAGCCCATCATCTCTGCGGGTCGTATCGCATGTACGGCTAGGTCTCTTCAGAGCCAGTTAAGGTTAAAATGGGATCGTCTTTTGGCAGTGGTACCCAGTGGAGGCTGAAATGTAGAACAAGTTAAATCTCTGGAGATGCAAGTCAAATATCTTCCTGTGCTTTCTGTGCTTAGCTGGAAGCCCATAATCTGTGGGATCTTTTTGAATTTCTACTGCTGAAACCACACATAATTGTAAGCAAAAGGGAAAAGCAATTGATGCTGGAATTTGAACATGCTGCTGAACTCTGTGAGACTGACTTAAGGTCTCAATGTTGATCACTTTTGTGCTTTTCTTATGTATTTGCAGTTTAAATAACAAAATTAGATTTTATTCCTTCTCAAACCCCCTCTAAACCAACCAAACACACACATCCCACCTACCCCTAGTTCAGCATACTTTTCTGTCTAAATCTCTCGTTAGTTAACCAGAGTGTTAGTACCTATCTAAATAATATTCAGAGAAATCCTGCTGGTTCTCTCCAAACATGATGGATTAGAAGTACTTTTCTCTGTGGGAATTGGTTGTCCCCCAAATATTGCAGAGTATCTCAAAATATACAGTTACTTGGCATCTGTTGAAGCTTTTGCCCCTGTTTTAAGTGCTGCGATGGGGGTTTTACTAGAAATAAGACATGTGCCAATGCTACTTTGAACAACAACAACAAAAAAATTAAAGAAGCAGGTATTATGCCAGGTGTTTTCCTATGTGGTGAGTAAATACAGTGTCTGTGATGACATATGGAACTATTACTTCTGAAGCAAGATTCTCTGGAGAAAAATGTGGCAAAGCTTCAGAAAACTACATGAGCTATTTGATACCGAATATGTGTTTTCCTTCATAATGACAAAATATGTTTTTACCTGCACATATTGGCAATATTATGCAAGGAAGCCTAGAAAAATAGTTGTCAATTAAAAAAAAAAAAAAGCCCCCATCCTAGAATTCAGATGGTTTGGATACATTCCACATATTTCCAAAGGGATCTACCCATCTACCCAGCAATTTGGGAGTGTAAGAAGAGGGCAGGAGATCAAGCCTGTCAGCAGTTATTAGGTAATTATTCCAGTAATCTAACAGTCATTTTAGTAATCTGACGCTCAGGTTTGCAATCAAAATAAAATTTGTTCCCACGTTCTGCCAAAGCTGACAGTGGTAAATTGGCAGCATAGATTTAGCTGTGGACAAGTCTGAAGAACTGGGAGATTAATTGATCAGGAAGCAGTTAGACACAGCCATCTTACAGTTTTTTGTATAGTTACGATTTTTTCTAAGATGTTTCTAATGCCGTATATTGGTAATGAAAGACATAAATAGAATTTTGAAGGTGAAATGTGGCAGACTGATGCTGACTGCTGAATGTGCTTGCTCTGAATTGTCAACATCAAGAATGACTGAAATTTGATTTCTTGATTTGAATCTCTGTCTGTGGATATTTTATTATAAATTTTAAAAGTCTCTGTGGGATACATATGGCAAATTTCTTTAATCCACGTTTTCTAATGTTCTGCACCTTTTTTTAAATTTTTTTCTTCTTGCCTATATTTTAATGTTGTGTTAAGGGGTATTTTTGCATTTACTAGATACTTGCAGATGGCTCATACTAATTGAGAACACATTGATCTAAGTATGTAAATCCTTAGGAAACAAGCAATTGAAATAAAATCTTAATGTCTGAAATAAGGAAATGGGTAACATCTTCCAAGCTATCCTGCATCTACTTTTGCAAAGCTCATATCTTAAAAAATGCACATGGCAGCATGTTGCAAGATAATTTTTTGATATGCATTACTAATTTTTTTAAATTTTGTGTTATGATTTTATCCGTGTAAAGATATCTTGTAGAAACCAACAATGCTAATTTCTTGCTTCTATATGTTTCCACAAAAATTCAGAAAATTCCAAGTGTTATTACTGCCTTGAAGTGGTGTGGCTTTTGGGGCAATCCTAAGACATGAAGACACTCAATTTTTTTTGATAGGCCTTGTATCAGTCCCTGACAAAAAAGATGAATGCTTGCCAATCTTTTTGATGAGGTATTTCCATCATCAGTAGTTGACACACTGACTCTACAGTGATCAGAGTGGGAAAAGAATAGTTTGGATTTTCCTAAAAGAAGGAGTTCATTTTATTTGGAAAGGTGCATATGAACTGTCAAAGCTAAGAAATTTCTCTGCAAGTACCACGGCATACATATTGGAACATATTAGCTAGATTTTGTTTTTCCCTTGTGGACTTTAGAATACTTAGCCCTCGATTAATTTTTATTTTCTACATACCTAGAAGTTAACTGGGGCCATTTGAATCCTACTGATGGAAGTCAAATGGCCCTTATTAAGCATGAGGAGCTTTTTAGAACTCCATTAATGCTTACCTAAAGTCCTGCCAGAATGATACTTTGCAACTACTCCTTTTGCAGACATTACAAGCTTCCTGGAACGTTTACCAGAACCAGTGAACCTTTTTAACATTAATATTTAAAATACTGATGCATTTTTAAATTTAGAATGGAATTTGTTGATGTCTACTACTCCAATGGGTAAAAGAATCATTTGCAGTTGAATGGATATGTGAGACAAAAGGTGACGTTCTGAAGTAGCCTTTGAACCTGGTGGGCATTAGAGCAAATCTTCCTATTCCAGGGTTGCAACCGCTTGGAGCCAGAATCTTTCATGCCAGGAGATTCCATAGTGCCTCAGTCTATTGAATACTCCTGTTCGTGGCAGTGAAGGCAAGAACCTACAGGTTCTGTAGGGCTTAAATAATAGTTTTCTGCTAAGAGCATTTCCCAGTTTTCCTCCTTGCCTTCTCTCTTAAATGTTCATAGAGCTGTACAATATAGTTTCAGAATTCTACCATATTAATTTATACTCATTTACCAACAATTTTGCTGTGCCTTGAATTCCATATGACAGGAAGCAAGCTCTAACACATTAGAATAAAGTTTTTGCTTTGTGTTTTAAAGGGTTAAATAAAGCAGACATAATGGTTCTTGCTTTCATTATCAGCTTTAATCAGAATACAGGATCTTCAAAATGAAGACCACTGTATACAATTGCACTATTTGTTTTCCCAATGTTAAAAATTAAAGTTCAGATAGTTTAAAATGTTAAAGTGTAGATCCACATTGTTTCAAAGGCAATATTTAAAAATATAATTGCATGGGGTTTTCATGAGCGATCATTTCTGGGGACAGAGCAACAGTACTGCTTTACAGAGAGCCCAAATTAACAATAATAATGAAAGAAAACATTTTGATTTAGGGATCACTTTTCACTTTCTGGAGTGGAGTGAGTGTCATGCCAATTCCCACTTAAGCTTGTATTTGGTTTTGGAAGGGTTCCAGATTGAAGTTTAATATGCACCACTGTCCAAAAGCACCTTAGAAGGCTGCATTACTGTTAATTGATAGAAAAATGAACCGCCTAAAAGGATGGAAGTGCTTTACACTGCAGTTCAGAAGCCCTTTGTGGCCAGCAGTAGTAACAGAGTACTAACACTCACTATTCAGAAGAAAAAAATGAAGACTTAATCCACTCTTCATATATAATAAATGCAGCAGAAAGAATTGAGTAGGGTGTGGGTTTCACAGTTAGACACAGGGATGTGTTGACATGTTTATTTTCATCTTTGCTTAGTAGCAAAATGCTAAATATATTCTTCTTTGGTTACATTAAAGTATGTTTCTTTTCAACTTTGTCCTTGGGTTGACATGTGTTTGTTTTATTTTTAGCACTTGAAAACCAACACAGTTGCATCCCTATAGGGTGCAGTGGAAGCACTGGAGTATAGCACAAGAAAATGAAATCAGATGCTTAGTACTGAATTGCTGCAGGTGAAGAGGCAAAGATTGATACTGATTATGACCACCAAAAACAAGTGGACTGACAGGACAAATTATTGTGAGATTTGGTGGGGAAATTACTCTAGTCCGCTTGCTCAGAATGAACTTTTATTGAAAAATATAGAGTAGAGCTATGTGACACAAGACTGTGCTTTCTATGCTTTTGTGGGTGGTTGTTGAGTGTTTAGTGTTCATTGAACATGAAATTTCTGTGAATTTGTAATAGTGTTTTATCCTTCCAAGCTTATCTTGGTGGTGTGGAAGGTGGGAGAAACATGCAAAAACACTTCTTATGAATTATTGGTGAAAGAAATCTCAAAGATATGCAATTTATTCACCCAGGAAAAACTACCCTTTGAATTACATTTTATTTCATGGGGCCTTTCTAGAGGGGTATAATATTATCCTAACTTTTTATGTCAACCTGAAGTCTTTAAAAGACTATAAATTACTAGTGAGCATTAACAATTAGGGATTAATTTGAATAAAAAGGGTTGTTTTTTTTTTTAAATGAGCAAGAATGATCTGAGAACATAAGTTTGGAACATTTTGTGCCACTTAAAAAATGGAAGCATTTACTGAAAAGAATGTTTCTGAGGATGGAAAGGAGATAACCAGTGAGTAAAAAAAAGCATGAAGATACAGGAGTCAGTGCTGTTTCAAGCCAAAACTGTTGCAAATTTATAGAGTTGGGAATCTTGTAAGATACCATGCTGGTTTTGGCTGGGGTAGTATTAATTTTCTTCACAGTACATAGTTTGGGGCTACATTTTGCATTTGTGCTGAAAACAGTGTTGATAATAGAGATATTTTTGTTATTGCTGAGCAGGGCTAACACAGAGCCAAGGCCTTTTCTGCTTCTTGTACTGCCACGCTGGCAAGGAGACTGGGGATGCCTGGGAAGTTGGGAGGGGACACAGCTGGGACAGCAGATCCCAACCCACCAAAGAGGTATCCCATACCATATGACATCATGTTCAGCATGTAAAGAGGGGTGGAGAAGGAGGAAGGGGGTGATGTTTAGAGCAATGTCTTTTGTCTTCCCAAATAACTGGTTACTCATGATGGGGCCCTGGTTTCCTGGGGGTTGTTGAACACCTGCCTGCCCACGGGAAGTGGTTAATGAATTCCTTGTTTTGCTTTTCTTGTGCATGCAGCTCTTGCTTTCCCTATTAAACTGTCTTTATCTCAACCCACGGCTTTTCCTGCATTAATCCTGATTCTCTCACCCATCCTGGGAGACTGAGGTGGTGAGGAAGAGAGCAAGTGGCTGCTTGGTGCTTAGTTGGCAACTCAGCTTAGACCATGACAGATATTGACCCAGAGCAGCATCCACAAGTGCAGAAATAGAAGACAAGTAAGGGAACAATGCAGAGTTAGATTTGAAATTCTGGACACCAGCTGAGAAATTATGCAGTTAATGACCCCGAGCAGTCAATTAAAAAAGCCTATATATTACTTCATTCTATTGCCTCTAGGTATGAAGAGAAAATGAAAGGACATTGTGGCCTTTTTGCCAAAAGCAACACTCAGGAATACAAACACATATAGGAAGCAAGTCTTTGATATCTTAGGAGAAAATGAAATAAAATTTATGAGAAATGAAAATAGAAGATATATTCTTGTGAACTTGTATTTGGGAAGGTCTGGTGCAGATAGTCAAAACATCATGTAGTTTCATTGATAGAGAAATACCTCTCAGTCATGGGACATGCATACATAATACAGTTCCAGCTGTTTGAAGATAATAGATTAATGGTACAGTTGAAGCTGAGTCTCTGCAACAGCTGGATGTAAGACACCTGGAACCAAAACAGTACAAGGACCCATGGGGAAAAGTCATCTGCAGGAAGAGACTTCAGGAGAGATGTCCAGATTTCACTCCCAGTTCTATTCTTCCACAAGACATTGCATCTCTGTTGGTTGCACTGAGTTTCCTTCTATGATTTCCTACTGTTTCAGAGTCCTTGAAGTAATTTCTTCAGTTTTGGAAGGTGTACCTGGCCAATGATGACCGAAGTAGAGGCCTTAATCCTTGGTGTTTGGGGTTTTTTTTGTGTTTTTTTGTTTGTTTGTGTGTGTGTGTGTGTGTGTGCGAAATTGAGAACTGTACTTCTTATGAGCTGGGGAAAATTGCAACAAACTGGTAGAGCTACTGAATTTTCAGCCTTATTTCTTTGTACTTAGGGTGCAAACCTGGGCATTTGTTTGTTTTTCTATTTCATGTGAATGGACAAGCAAGAGAGACATTCTCTGTGGTTCAGAGAGAGCATCTGCTCTTGTCATTTGCAAACTAAGAGGGTAGGAAGTAAGGGGAAATATCTTTTATGTACATTGTAGCCTTTACACATTCTGCTCCCAGCTGCATTCTAACTGCATTTGATTTCCAAAGGCTGGCATTTGGGCTAGTAGCACTACCAACAGTTTATGTGAATATATCCTTTCCCATCTAACTAGAATCTATCCATAATACTTCTTCATCGTCGGATAGGTGTGGCAGTAATGGTACAGTCAGTCTTGTCTGGCACATCTGACGGGCCTGACTCCTACAAAACTGATGCAAAAGAATGGAGTGCATTGGTATCTCCAGCTTTCTTCCATGGTTGTCCTTTTTTGGTGGCTCTTGTTTGTTTATCCTTTTCTGTGGAGGAAGAGTAATCCATTGGAACAACGGAACTTTCCAAACCTTTTATTGTCAGATATCCCTTTTGGTCCACAGTCCATATAAATGTACTGAGCTGTCAAATCAGAGCAATCTTTTCTTAATGTAAAAGAACTATATATAAATTATGACATATTCTATATATGTCATAAAAGAATGATACGAAAAAGAAAAGTCGTCTTGGGAAGTGATGTCAGAAAAAAAATTCTAATTGATATAAATTGACATTGTAAAAGAAAACAACCTAATTTAAGGAATATGGATGATTTCAGAATACTACAGAAACAGCTATTCCAGTAAAGGAAGTACCTTTTCTCTTTCCATCATTTCACTTAATATTTTATTTGGTTTAAAATTTGATCTATAAGATTGTAATGCTGGCTTCACTGAAAGCAAAGAGCTTCGATTTTAAAGCTCAAATCTCATTGGTCCAAGGCTGGAAGAGAATGAGACTCTTTTTCCTTATTGCAAATTATTAACTTCTTTAGCCTTCTTCTATGCTAGTGTCTTGTTTTATTGTAATCTTGACTTCTTAATTCTACATTTGGAGAAACCATTGTCCTGGTTGCAGTAGCTCATATCCCTGTTATATCTCTTTCCAGTCACTGAGTCATCTTCTGTTTTTAGATTTTACTTCTTGTTAGCTTTTTGTTATGACTAAATCCTACTGACTTTCTTCCCACGACTCTTGTCAGTAAGTAAAGTGGGAAATAATGCTTTCTTTTCTTATAGCATATATCATGCTATTGTCTTGCCACCCAAAACACAGGGAGAAAACACCTAGAAAGGGTTAAGAAAGAGATCTAAAAAGTGCTAGAGACAGGCTAAATGGGAAGGAGCTGCTGCTGCTGCTGCTGCTGCTGCTGCTGCTGCTGCTGCAGCCGGTCTTTCCCTGGTGTATTACTGCCTGAAACTGTATCAGTTGTCAATTATTGATAGAAAAACCTGTTTCCGGAGGGCTGATTCTTCAGATAGTTCCAGCAATGCAACACTAACGGTAAGTGATTTCACTTTGCTACTTCTACTGCAGAATTATTTTAAATCTGTTTCTATATCAGTGGGAGGTCCTGGTATGACTGTATTCTGCAGCATGTAATCTTGTTGCTAAATCCATGATAAATAAACAGTTTGCACTGTTATCTGTAATTGTATGCAGAAGAATTTGATATATCATCCTGCTACACGTTGCTGCAAAGGTTTTGTTTGTGATTTTTTGTTTGTATATTTCTTTCACTATGATTCTCTCTTGCAGACTATGTTAATTGAAATCCACTGCTTTCAGTTTGAATGCTCATGCATTCTGTCCCCCACAAATATTTTGCAATTTCTTTTTCCAGGATTCTTGTTCCTTTTCTTTATTATGCTTTTTCTCATCCATCCTTGAACATCCAAGGATGTTTATCTTTCCTTATCTATCTCTGTTTATCTTTCCTTATAACAGAGAAATAGATTCAGGAGCATCTACTGAAGGCAGTAAATTGTGAACTGTTAGTTTGACAAAATATGCTTGTGGAGAGCAGCATGAAGCATTTTCTGTGGCAGTATATCTATATATCACCTGCACAGTAATCCCTGTTTCTAAACATGTGAATCCTGCATGAGCTATGAAATATGAAGTCCTGCCTCTAGACAGCCAAGCAATTCTGAAAGTGATACTTGAAGCTTGTAATCTTTGTCAATAGAGAGAAATTAGGTAGCAACTCAGTTCGTTCGAGCTGTAATTTCTACTGTGATGAAAGTTTGATTTAAATGGACTCTGGTTTTGACATGGATGAGACCAGAGTCTGTGTCTTATTTATAGTTCTGAATTGTGTCATCAGCAGGTCTGTCCTGGAGTGGGAACATCATGATATAAAGTCCACAAAAGTCAATGGAAATATCTATTTTTAGTTCACTAGGTTGCAGAGAAAATCCTGTATGGTTGATCTCATTTACACTACAGACTTGAGACAACTTTTGTAATTTTTGTACATGTCTTCAGAATGATGGAACTGGGAAATTTCCTGAAGAAAGCTTTTTCTTCCTTTGAGCAATCAAAGGAGTATAAAAAATTGGGAAGAAATTTCGTATTTGTGAAGTAATTCAGAGTCAATAGCCAACTATGAATGCCAGTTTATTTTCCTTTTTTTTTCTGTTTGGTATGACAGTTGTGATCTCCTCCATTCTCATTTGTACTAACACTTTGCATAAAACTTTTTCTGAAAGATTTATTATTCTGGTTATTAGGTGTGTTGTAACTTTTCCATACCTTTGGATTTAAAAATGCCTTTGACTCAGTTCAGTTCATTTCTTTTTTCCTTATCTGTGGTTATGAGGCAAGTATACTACTCTCTGGCTACAAATATTCTTCTATAGTGTGAAGGGTATGATATGTCTGAGAGTCAGAAGTACAAGAGAATAAACTTCATAATTTTCTGCCTAAGATAATATGTTAAAAATCAAAAAGTGTGTGTCTTAGTTCCCAGTCATGTTTTATTTTGGCTGGCAGTGATGTATGTTGCTATAACCTAACAAGGATTGAATATATTTTTTTCTTTTGAATATTTGAAAAGCATTAAGCTTTGCAGCCAGCATGCATTTGACTATGTAAGTTTATGCATTTCTTTTTCATTAAGAATGCATCTTTAAGAACTATAAGATTAAAGCAATGAAAAATAAAATTGAGCCTTGCTAAATGAATTGAATATCCCACTGCTCTAGACTCTGGTTGAGGACTTTTATTTCAGAATACTTTCTGGTGCACTTCACTTTTCCCTCATATTCTGGGTATTCAAAGTATTCAGTTTGGGATCAATATCTAAGATGTTATTTTTCTAGGCTTTTTTATTTGTTATTTTCTAGGCTTTTGTATTTCTCTACAGGTGAGCAGTATTTGCACAAAATATTCCTATGGTAGGATAATGGAGTCTCATCTCATTACTGATGAGGATAGTGACCCTATTGAGATCCCCTACAATGGATAAAAGAGTCTTACACGAAGGGTTTGGAGCCAATCCAGCCTTTTAAGGGAATTTCTATAAATCAGGTCAATTCATTTAAAGAAGCTTCTGAGGGCTCACATCCTTTTGAAACTGCTTGATGTTCTCCTGTTTTGATTTGCAAAAATATTTCCAAATCAGTGGTACCCCGCTGAGTCCCAGGTACGAAGCTGACCTCCCAGGGGAGGAAAGCATGTTTTTGTGAAATGTTTTGTAGCTGCTGGAGTTTCTGGTTATTTATCAGCTGTTTGTGAACTGTTAATAGCACTGAGTGTTGGCTGAAGTAGTCTCAGTGATATTGTAGGCCAGCTGTGAATATTTCTGACTATCACTTGTTCTTTACAGAGTAGAAGTATATGACAGTCATTAAAATGTTAGAGGTCTACCAACACTCATACAAGCACGTAAGTATTGTCAATGGAGCTGAGCAAATGGTTTCATAGTTGGAAATGTCAGGAAAATGTGATAAAGAATTTGGTGATCATGTTAGAGCACCTTTCTTGTACTTTCGTGGTCAAGAAGCCTTTCAATAAATGTTTCTTGTGATTGTGAGAAACTTTTTGGTGATTTATTCAAGACCTGATTATTGTCTTAACGTTTGCACACTGGGTGCTAAAACTACAGGCTAATGTCTGCCAATTTAAATTTCAGACTGCTGTGGGAGTGTCACCCTTGTTGCTGAACTGGAAACATTGTTATGTGGCAGCATGTGAATTAGGATGATGTAATTTTCAATCAGAGTTGTCGTGGGCTGTGTGTGAGGACTGCAGCCCATGTCTAGTGATGCTGAAATGAATCTATGAATCGCAGGCCTGTAAAATATGAGATGAAATGAGGCAGACCAACACGGGGCTGAGGTGTGGCTCTCTGTTCTGTGATACACAGAACTCTGTAGAAATAAATTTAACTATATTTGTGTTCTTGTGTTCTCGAGCTTGAGGTTGTTTTCACACTAAGCCAATGCTGCCAGCTTGAAGCAAGGGAGGGAGAATTTGATATGTGAGGGGGAACTGTCTAAAGATACCTTTTTCTCGTTTTTTTTCTTCCCCAAGATCCTTAGCAAATCTCTCCCCAAGCTCTATTTATAATATAATGAATCACTGCAAACATATCAGCTTCATTAAAGGATTAGTGCTTTTTATACTAAGACAGCTCTGCTGATATATGTAAAATGTTAAATTGTCCTATCTTGTAGATCCCTAAGGCCTCTAGCTCTTACTAGAGAAATAAATCTTCTGCGAAGTGAGTGATAGAAAAAGAAAGGAGTAGTATAATTCCAGCAGTGATTAGTGTGTGGTATACACAATTTCAAGCCCCCTGTGATAGGTGTTGGTGTGTGTTGAGATGCTGTAATGAAGAGCAGGAATAGCACACTGTGAAGTCAAAAGCAGAGCAAAGATGCTCCCACAGGTGCTGCTACTCAAATTCCTCTTCTAACTCTATTGTTTACCTTTCCCCCTACCAAGCCCACAATGTTGATGTCACACCTCAATATTACTATAACACAGGATCATTATGGCACATTATCATCTCTGTTTCATTCATTAGAGGCCATGGCTGTCCCACCACAGAGTGGTGTCTCTTAGTATGTGTCAGTCCATCAGTGAGTGTGGCTTCCTGCACTCAGTCCTCAAGACAAAGCAAACAAATGTCCTTGTGCTGTTTGGTTCAAGGGAATGCTTCATTTGAGGTGACCGGGGTCCAGCCCTCCTATGGCCATGGGTACTGGCCACTCAGCTGTCGCTTGCAGAGCTGATGTGGCTGATAGGCCCTAATGGTGTGAGTGATTCTAGGCTGAAAATGCCTACAGCACACTCTTTTAAATGAAGGTGGAATAGTTGTATGTAGTATAATATATTTATATGCAACTATTTCTCTCATCTATATATACATATATATATATAAAATGGTTGTATATAATGGTTCTATAATAGAGATTGGCTTCCACTGAACACATTCAGCAGTGTTCAGTGGAACTTACTGAGATCAGGGGGTAGGAATACTTCATGTTCCAGAGTTAGTGAAATGTTGTCCTGCTGTCAGGTTTATGGTGTTATTGACACTGAGTGAAGTGGTGAACAGTAATACAAGATCTATGCATTGTCTCTGTTTTTTGCTGGTAGAAAGTAGAACGTGAAAGCTGATATTTTTTTAGCAGCAAGTGACAGAGATATGTATTTTCTGAAATTTAGATTTTACTGTATAAAGGCATTGTTAGACTTGCTTGTTTGAGTAATTTTGTCAGTATTTTTCCTTGCCATTATGAATGCTAAATAATATTTATTTAAAATTCACAGCATTTTATTTTTGAATTATTGATTTGTAAGTCATGCAGATTCTTTTCTCTTGCCTTGTCAATTAATATATTGTCTATGTTTTGCAGAACAAGTAAGAGATTCAAGCCTTGACCTTTTACTATAGTTTTCTAATTTGGTCTCACTTTCTTTGATGGCCCTCTTTTGATATTCTAACCAAAGCAATGAAACTCTGTAGTATTCAATTTGCTAACAGTGTGAAATATGTTATCACATTAGAAAGGGCTTTTGAAGGGTGAGAATGAGCTAACAGATAGTCACATTGTATGGTCTGCTTTGGAAGTCACTTTGGAGGTCATGTTTTAAACAGAAAATCTATCTTCAGATTGGGAAGATTTGACATTGATTTAAATTTGGCCAATGATGTGAAGTTTCATTTTGGAAAAAGGATGAACGCAAAAAGAAGCAATATTACTTCAAGACACCACTGAAAATAAAAGAATTGCTTCTATGCTCAGTTGTGATCTCTGTATTTTGTGAGTAGGAAATGATTAATGCCTGTGAAACTCTGATGTGAAACTTCCACTATTTTAACAGCTTCTAATAAATTTCCTGCTTTCTGAATCAGGGACTCTATACTTAACATTTCATAGATGTTTTGTGATACTAAACAGCGAAAAATTTCAATCCCAAGGTGTGAAGTGCACAGGCAGGAGAAGACCAAAGTAAAATCTCCCATGAACTAACACTGGAAAGCTCCCGGGGCTCTGTGCCACTGTGTGTGGCTGAGCCTTGGAGCTGGCACTCAAGGGTCATCTCCTGGCTGGATTCCAGCCATTTAAGATAACATGGTATAGCTTGGCTTGGTCATTTGGTTTGGTGGCTTAGGGAAATGTTAGAAGCTTTAGAAATGCTGGCCATTTGGATAAACTAGTTCAGACAATTGTTTTACAGAACTGCATGATTCAAAAAAAGTTGTGTAAATCATGCTGTTTGTATTCCTTTGTAGCTTGTATCTGTCCATTTAGCAAACCTGAGAACTCTGTACGTTCACTTTATCTAAAATAACTGCTGAATAAACATCTCATCTCTTTGATGGTGGGAATGAAGGATGTTTAAATTAATAGACTTCATTTGACTGCAGAATATTTTGAGCCAAACCCTAATTATATGCAATTTTAAGCCAGCTGACAGATAGTCTTTTAAAAACAAGCTTGTCACTTCAACATATCAAACCTCAAAGTGAGGAATACTTTTTGCATCTAGAATTTCTCTGTAAGAGTGAGAACTTGCCACCAAATTGTTCTTTGAGCATGTAACAATAAATCTGGTGGCTACACTTGCTTGTAGCTGGAACACTTCGAAGTACATTTTATAAGGACATATATTAAAAAAAAAATCATGAAAGGGTATGAGGCTTTTAGTTCTGCGATTTCATTACTGAAAATTGTTATTATCTTGATGAGCGTGGTACTGAAAAAGGCATTTTTCTCTATTATAATTTCTGTTGATTTCTTAATCTCATTTTGAATCTCCATTTTATATCTCAATTCCAGGTCAACAGTAGATTGTAGGTTTGCATAACTGTAATAAATAGCACACCCCTCACTACAGTATATCCAGACTTCCACACTCTAACTTCTAAGGGTAAATGACTTAATTGGTAGATTGAAAAAAACCCAGAACTCAGATGTTTGCTAGGTCAATGCTCTGAAGACTATGTCCATATCTTTCTTTTTCCTGTTTGTGTGAAATTTTTGTTATTTTAACTTTCCAGCTAAGTGGAGAGTGGGGATTACAGCACCGTGATGTTGTCCTTCTATCCCTGTGGTCACCCGCCAAGTTCTGTAACTGTATCTCCAGTGTGTCTCCATTTCACTGCGAAACCTCCTTATGTCAGGAGCCTTGTGGGTTTCTTTCCAGCTACTCCTCATTTCCAGACACTTGTGACAGAACTGAATAAATTGCACTAATGGGCTCAGAGGAAAGCAGTCTGCTAGTTTAAAAATCTGTTCTAAAATATTCCACTGTTGATGAGTGATTACTTATCTGTACCCAGAGAATTCAGGAAATTACCCTGACAATCCATTTTTGTACCATTTCACCTCATTATGTAGGATGTTAGTTGTCTTTGAGAGGTCTTGAAATATGTTCCATGGTTTAAGATCTGAAGTCTTGTTTTCTGTTCATGTATGTAAGGTTAAGCACATGTATAACCATGGGCACCAGTAGTGTCGCAATTGCTTAGAAGGAAGGAAGTTCACCTTAAAAACAGCACACTGAGTGATGTGTGGAACATGGAGTATTTTGTAGCAGGTGATTGTACCATTCTTAGTGATTAAATCCATCAGCTTAAATCCATTTTAAATGTGCATATGCAAGGTAGTCTCTTTTTCTCAGGGTGCACAGTTGTGGTTTTATAGTCACTGATATGATCCAAACTAGTTTGAAGAATCTCATTGACTTGAGTTGTTTGGAAGAGATTCTCAAATCGCACTACTTCCTTTTCAGTTTGAATTTGATTCTCCCTGCTCTTTTTCGATCTGATTAATTAAACCATTTTCTGGGATGCTTGCTGTTCAGGGAAAAAAAAAGGGGGGGTGTCTAATGACATAAAATTGCTATTTAGAGATTAAAAATAACATTTTCAGATCCAAACTGCATCAAGACATAAAGTGAAGGTTCATGAAAGGCAGACATCACTTGTGAGTAGTCTGGAGAAAAAAAACCCAGGAAATTAGAGAGGGATTTGTTAAAAATACCTACATATAATCTAGATCAGAAGAATATTTTTCAGGCAATTTACTAACTTATTATGATACCCTTAATTTGTGTAACAGCATAAAATAGTATTAATTTTTGAGTTTCTAGAATGTATTACTACTTGTCAATGAATCATTCTATTAACTATAAACCACTTCTTTCCACTGTTCCCTGCTCTTTACCAAGGCCCTCTCATATCTTGCTCAGGCTGTTCCTTTAAATGGACTTGAGCATTTATGTTCTCTGTGTGCAACAGTTCCCTCTCCAGCAAGAGTATCCTGCTTCCCATGTCCCTGGAGGGAAAAAAGATTCTTCTTTCTTTTCTTTTTTTTTTTGTCTTCTGTGCCTTTCTAGGACAGGATTGTGTGCAATGTATCTCTCCTACTGTCACTCTCACACCTTTGCCAGGCAGCTGTAAAGATAACATCTCATATTTTTTTTCCCTGTAGAGCAGTTTTAGTCAAAGTGCTTGTTTATATAAGAATATGCTAACCTGATGAAGATGCATTGATTTCTTCTTCACAAGTCTTTCTCCATTTATATGTTAACCATTTTTTTCAGCTACCCTTGAATATGTATGGTTGAGCAACAAACCTTCACCAATTTATGTGTATCAGGATTTCAGGAGGGAAATGGTATATGCAGCAGGAACTGCGATCCTTTTCTGCCTGAGTGTGAATTTAGAGATTTCTGTCAGCTGACTTGCTCCAAAAGTCCCAGTTTGAAAATAGAATGCTTTCTTCTGTGTTATTAAAAGTAATCTCTTAGAAACAGGTCTCTCAGGTAGATTACTAGCAAGATATGCCTCTATGCCACTGAATGCAGGTTATAGGTTATGCTTATTTTATAAGTAAAAACTTGTCACAGGTATAAGAACTGACTCAGAATTTGATGTAGTCATAACCTGACAATGCTGCTACTGTTACTGTGCATGATCTGGGTGAGTCCTGCAATAAGCTTTGCCCTGTAATGGGCAGAGGCTGCCTGCAGAGCAGTCTGTGCTGCAAGCTTTTTCCTTCAGCTGTGCTCTGACCTGGGAGTTGGGCTTGGCAATAATTGCAAATCAGGAGATGTGAGCTAGAAGAAGGTGCCTGGGGAGGACCTGGGTCAGAGAAGGAAGTAACTTTGGGATGATTTCTGCTGTATAGAATTAAAAAAGATGTGTAGGAGCTTGTGGCTGCCAGGGCCCGTGCACTGCCATGTTGCCTGTCAGTGCTCTGTCAGAGTGCGCTCTTCTCCTTCCAGCTCCCTCCCCTCAGCAGCAGCCCTTCATCCTATGTAAAATATTTTGGAAAACTAATGGTTTAGAACTGCTGGTGCTTTGGTATTCAGTGAAATGGTTGGTTGAAGATGGGCTACTGAAGAGAAGTTAAGCACTTGTAAAACAATTTTGAATTGTTACATACTAGCTTAGGTCAGAATACAGTTTATTAGTATGGGATATTGCTTTTAAAAAGTTAAAATACTAAAGTAAGTTTGAGTACAGAGTACAGTCCCATTATTTTCTTTTCCATAGGGCTGAACTACTAATTGTCCTTAGAATACTCTTAAGGTGGCCATAAATCTTTACCATCAACTCATGTATGTGTGCTTAAAAGTTGACTGGTCACAGACCCTGAGTGTTGGTACATGCTATTTAGACTCTAAAGAGTGTTCTTTTGAGAAGAATAGAATAGTGTCTAAGGAAAAGCAGTAATTCAGCAGTGTGGTGCAGTTTGGAATTTTATGGTCCACCTTCAGAAACAGTGTGTTATAGTAACTTTGGGCAGATAATTTTCTGTAATTGTAAGATGAATGAAAGCTCTATGAGCTGCTTGCTTTTTATTAGCATATCATAGCTTGTAAATCATGCTATATTATTAAAGGGCTGGCATTTCTCACAGGGCAATGTTAGTCCTCTTAACATTCTTCCAAATTTATTAAAATTTTTTAGTCAGTACAGAAAAGAAATAACTGCCAGGCATTTTTGTATGTTCATAGAAGTCCTTAACTGGCTAACAGATGTACTTTGGTATTATTCCCAGGAACTATACATGTCTTGTACTCTAGTGGTATTCTTAGCCTGAGAAACAGATAACATGCAATAGCCAGTGAGTCACTGTGCCCAGCAATGCTTTTTCTTCACAGCGGTTTTAAGGAGGACAAATGCTTTGCTTTCCCAACTCTGTGTCTAATTTTAGTCAGCCAGCAGGCCCGAGGACTTTCAGGCCACCTTCTCAGATAATGTCATCCAAAACATTCAAACTTCAAAATGGCTGTGTGTTACTGCTGTGCTGACATTGTATTTGTGTATACAACATCTCCTATTCTTTGTGGATAAATACACAGGGGCACTAAATGGACACCAGGGAGATTTGGTTGTCTTGTTACAAAGCAGAATTTGGATCCTTGTACATTTCTGACAGTCATAAAAGAACCAAAATCTGTTCTTTTTATACTTTCGCATTACTGGGCTGTTAAGGGTAAATGTCGGTCTTGAAAGGAAGTTAGATCTTGCAGCCCAAAATATCTGCTTTTATATTTTCTTAAAAGGTGGGTTACTTGTCCAGAACATAAGTATATCTCTCTCTCCTCTTTTGTGTGTACACACACAGACAAAGAAAAAATGTGGATTTATAAATAGTGTTTTGGTAATTTTGTTAATGCACATCTTGTCCAGTCTTATGACCAAATATATTTCGCATCATAAGTCATGGCTGAATTTGACTTTGCTGTAATTTTCTGCTATTTATAGAAGAAAAAATTCCTTGTGCTCTCTATAAAGCTATTTTAAATGTCTTACAATCACCAAAAGCAGCAATATAAACTAATCTAAAGCTAGTGTGAAGAACTTTAGCTACACATATAACTGCAAGAAAGAAATTAAAGCATTTAAAGACCAGTAACATATTATATATGTTTTGAAAACTTGTAGATTTGTTTGAGGCAGCCTGCCAAAGACGGCATTTGTTTCCTTGCAGACTTTGGTGTAACAGTGCTGCATGCCCGAAGTCATGTAGCAGTGTGTTTAGAAGTGATTTATTCCTGAGGGTTTTTTTCCTAATGTTTTAACCCATTGTTCTTACGTGCTTAAGCTGGACCTAAAAGTCTTTTTTAATATGTGTGATTTTTCATGTAGTGCTGTATTCATGAGGGAAAAAAAAGAAAAAAAAATTGTGTGAGTGTAGATGTAAAAAATAGCACTTTATGTAAATAAATGCTCACTTTAAAAACTGAAAATTTATATGCCGATCCAAAATGTCTTCAAATTATATCTGTTGTGTCATGAAGTGGTCATGAAACTGCAGCCATATTACCACATGGTTATTGGACAATTGCTTTAAAAAACATTGGAAAGTTAAAAAGAGGAAACAGACTATTAATGTGATTTCAGTTATTTCCCATTTGGTACTGAAAACCTATCATACAATGTGTCTGATTTCAATTTTTTACTTAAAACATGGTTTAAAATGACTATAAATTCATTGAGCTTTGTGGAGATAGAAAGTGGAAGTATTCATTAAATTCAAAAATAGGTGTTACCTATTTTCATGTCCAAAATATCCCATACCCAAGTCAGAAAAGCAGGTAATAGAATTTCATTATGAAAATTAACACGGCAAAATTTTTTTGCCCAGAAAATAATCAAACTGCAATGAACAAAGTCTTGTATTTACAATAGCTTCATCAATCTTCTAAAATAAGCAATTCTTTATACATGTTATCAAAAGTGTTTTCCAGTTTAGTTTCCTGCTGCTTACTGTTTTTTTTCAGGATTTCTCTATGATAAAGTCTCTTTTACATTTTTTTAACACAGGTGTGTATCCATTCCAGAACTAATATTTTCTACAACCAGAGACTGAAATGGCATGACTGGAGTTTTAAGTAATTTGGCTTTGACAGTTTCACCATTTACTGAGAACTTGGAACAGAATTTGAACTCTATTTCTGCACTATCCTAGGTTATAATGCCATCCTTTCCTAATGAGGGAGGTATGCTAGTCTTGAATTTTTATATACCCTATGGATTATTCAGTGTGCTTGTACCTATAAGTTGTGATGAAGTATGTATTTTTAGTTAATTTGTGTATGTTATTTGAGATATAAAAATGTTGATAGTTACAACATTATTTTTCAAAGATTCCCATGGAACTGCTCCTCTGACTTTGAGTTCGGAACTACCCTATCAGAGCACAATTAAAAGAAAAGTCAGAAAGAAGAAGAAGAATGGAGTCATCACTGCAAATATTGCTGGCACAAAATATGAAATTGGTAGGAAGCTGCATATTTTGTTTTCATCTTAATAGCCTTTGATGTGAGAGAATTACTCATGAATGGAGTGAATTAATGGACTTTGCATCAAGCTTACAGTGAGACATTTCTGAAGGAGTTTATTTTGTAAGAAACCTGGGGTTTTCTTGTAACACTGAATTCATAGCTTTGAACACTGTTCATCTATTAGTCCCCATTTGTTACTCATATTAATCCCCATTTGTTACCTTGAAATGTAAAAACTTAAGTAATCAAGAAGGCTGTGGAAGAACCTTCTAAATATGTGTTATGTATATGTTTGGAAGTTTACTTAAAGCCTTGAAAGATGGGCAGTGTAAATTCAATGTTAAATCCTTTAATTATTATACAGAGGCTTCTCAGTAAAATCTGTTAATGTTTTGTATTTTCATGCTTGATACTAAAACTTTTTTTCCTAGAATCAGTTACGCATGGCACATAATCAGTCTTTTTAAAATTAAAATAGTGCATGCATTTGCTTTTGCAACACTGTACCTTGTCTAAGGAGGCATTTTTTTGTCCCTGTCTGCAATGACACTTATAGTCATCACTGGTTTAAAATTAACTTATGGCATAACCAAGATTAAATCTAACTGCCGTACAAGAGGATTTTTGCTGGATGATTGGGGAATGCCTTGAACCTCTTTGCAGTTCCCATCAGTGGTTGTGCTGATTCCTGCCTCACTATAAGGTGCTGTAACATTGTAATGGCAGGTTTGCAATAGACCGATGGAAATATTGTAAGATAAATAGCTTGCCACGCTAGCATTGTTCTCAGACAAAGGATTCTATATTGGAAGTGTTTAGAATCTTACTTCATTTTTTGAATGTTGAAAATTAATCTGCTTTAGAGATTCAAAATAGTCCCTAAGTGTGTGATTTCTCCATAGTACGTGTAGTAATACAAGAAATGGGATTTGTCAAAACACGTGATGAGGATGAAACAGCAAATCTTATCTGGAGTGATTGTGCTGTGCAGCAAGAGAAGATTGCTGAACTGCGGAACTATCAGGTACAGTGGTGGTTAAGATTTTTGACGTGTTTCAGTAAACTACTTCACTCTGAAATGTTCAGTAATTGTCAGTAACTGCTCAGTTCCTTTTGTGTGGAGGGGAAAAAACCCCACACAAACCACAACCAACAAGGCTGCATTAAGGCTGTACGACTGCATAGCTTATAATCCTTTTCTTTTTTCCAGGATTATTTGTTCATACCACTTGAAATCTGGTGTGTAAATATTTGGGGCTGTTCTTTCATGCTTTTTTCTGCCAGTTAAGTATTGTGAATGATCAGTTTAAAAGAAGATGCAAAACATTATTTATAAGTTTCTCATAAGCTTTTAAGCATTAAGTTAAAAACCGAAGCTCTCTCCACAGTTCTGTGAATGAATATTTTGGTTTTTTACCTTGTGTTTGCATTCTTTGTTTCCAGATAGCTTTGTGAATAAAAATATGATAGTCTCATGTATGAAATTAAATCAATGGGCACTTATATTGATGGAAGAGAATACAACTTACTGCATCTTTATATTGCTAAGAATATGTAGTATAGTGTAAGATATTATATTAAATAATTTAGGTGTAGCACTAATTATGTTTGCCTGAGCATGCAGTTGAATGTTTTAAATGATTGTATTAGGTATGCCAGAAACACTAAAAAGTTTCAATCAATTTGTTTTTCTACTTCCTCAGAGAATCAACCATTTTCCAGGAATGGGAGAGATATGCAGGAAGGATTTTCTGGCAAGAAACATGACTAAGTAATATTTCTTTTAATATTAAGAAGTTTTCCTGCTGTAGTATTTAATGCCATAACATACAGAACTATTGCTTGTGAGGCTAGTTTACTTTTACTAAGAAACTATGAGAGGACCAAGAGTAATTTCCAAAGTTCTTTAATAACTTTAGCTTTTGTCCTGGATCTGTCGTATTTGGAGTGGGCTACTTTATTTCTCCAGTTGACTTCAGTGGAAAATTATGTAGGTTCACTTCTCTGTCTACACATCGCAGAATATAGATGACTCTTGAATTATTGTACAATAAACCTAATACAGAATACACCCAGGTATGTATCCCATAATGGAAGAACAGAGAAAATAACTGTCTGTGCTGGGTAGTGCATCTGGGCTATCCTGTGCACTGTGCTTAAGGATAACCCTGCTACAGCTGGGAGGTTGAACCAGATGACCCACTGAGGTCCCTTCCAACCTGACCAATTCTGTGATAGTATTTCTTTAAAATAATTGATGGCTATATTTTTGTGTATATCAAATTTAAAAAATGTGAAACATCTTACTGTTTATATAAGAAATTAGTCAGTGAGGCTCATTTATCTAATTACAAATTCTCCTCACTCTACTGGAATAACTGGGTTCTGAGGACTTATCCTAGCGGAGAATCTGTGAGTAAGACTTGTAAGAAAACAGTACTAAATAATGATCTGATAGCCTGGTAGTAAGGAAAGGTTTGAGGGTAAATACATGTCAATATTTTATTCTAATCTAAATTAGTTTGTAGAGCAATTATTAATAGAGTTAATCTTTTGGCCCCCAACCTTACTTACACTGCATTAGCTGTTAGCAGAACAGAATTTGTTTTCATATGACTGTAATTATTGTGATATCTGCTCTCTCTCTCTCCCTCTTTCAATTTCTTTCTCTTTCCTTTTCTGTATTGTAACTAGAACACATAACATATAGAATGTATGCAATTATTATGAGGCAAATATTGTGTGCATTGCTGTGGTGTCCATGTCCTACGTGTGGACCAGAGCTCGCCCGTGTCAGTGGTGCTGTGCAAGCACTTTTCACTGCCCCTCTCAGACTCAAAGTAAAAGCACAGAGATAGCACATGGAGGCGAACAGCTGTTTGGAGAGGTCTTGGGAACAGTCAGCTTGGTACACAGTGGTACCCCTGTGTATTGCTACAGTTCTGTGATCTTTTTTTAAAAAATATGGAAAATGGAGAAAAGGCTCTTGTTACCATACACACATTCTTTCAAATACAGTCTGATTATACCTCTCTCAACCTACTGAATTCTGAGTTCAAAACACAGTTTAAAGTTACTACATACAGATAAGATGGGAATAATGTCTCTTACACTATAACTCTGGGTCAAACATCTGTGTTGTGACTTCACTTAGTAGATATAGCAGGGCTTTATCAGTCAGTTTTTTGTCTCAATACTGGGCTCACAACTCAATACTTAGTATTCATAATTTATAAAACTAAACATGATATGCCTTGAGACTGCTGGTGAAATCATTAGTCAGTTGGGATATGTGGTTGAGCAGGCTCTTGCCTGTAGAATGCAGGATTTTGTTTCCTACATCTCTCGTTCTGTCTTAAAGTTTGAATGTGCAGAAATACTAATTCTCTTGTCTTGCTTTACTGCTGCATGCCATCGATTCTATTCCCATTACTGACTCTACTGATTACTATCATTGAGAGATAATGAAGCTATCTTGAGAACTGGTAGAGAGTAGGCTTTTTTTCTTTTACTCCTATGTTTGTTGTACTGATTTCACCCTTCCATTTTATGCAAGTTGTTGGGAATGAAGTGGAAGAACAAATCTACCTTACTTTTAGAGGAATATACTATTCAGGAGGTAATACACTTGAGCAGTTCTTTTTGCAGGCAATATCCAGGCACTCTGGATCACAGGGTAATGTGGTTTTCACATGCAGAAGGGTGGAAGGGAGCAGTGTAATATGTAACGTAATATGAAAAAAGACAACTCAGTAAAGAAAGTGTAGGAACACAGAATAATGGAACAGATGGAAACAGGAATGTAATTGAGAAAAAAAGGCAGGCATGAGCATCATTTTCAAGGATAATAGTCAGAACACAGAAAATAAAAAAGTAACAATAGAAGTGCCATTGTAGGGCCAACTAGATCTTAAGAGACCGTTGTGAAGTGTCTCTTAGATGAAAGCTCCTCATGTGAATGATAAGTGTGGTTACAAAATGAGTTCAGTAAGTGGGGGAGAAGGTGCACAGGATGAATGGGAAGGGGCACAGATCCATCTATGAGATACTGTTTTTTCCAGCATCTTTGTTGATTATATTTAAAAGGTTCTTGAAATGACCATGGGCCAAGCATCATTCTCATTCATACATACCCACTAATTTTTCGTACTTGAAAAGTCAAAGGATTTTGAAATGTAGGCAGGGGAATCTGCATTATTAGACTGACAAGTTGTGTCTTTAGTAAGCTGTGTTTTGTTCAACAGCTTTGATTCTTCTGTACAGAAAGCACAGTGAGATGAAGAGCACAGTCTGACCACATTTGTGAGCTAAAATACTTCTCAGAAGAACAATAATTTGCTATTTATTTCTCAGACCTCCTGCTAAGGACAGCAAAGACTAAAGGATAGAGCAGCACAGTGAAAAAGTGGTTACTCACAGTAGTGGACAGCCCATGTGCTGAAAAATAGGGCTATTGTAATGGAATAGGCCTTGATTCCACAGGCTACTTGATGATGTTCCTAAGCCCTTTCTGAATAGGGCCTTGCAGGGAAAGAACAGAGCTGAATTCTTTTTTGAAAGTTTTAGTGAGCCCCAGAACCTATAAACAATGCTGAAGTATTCCACTTCATATTATTAAGTGTTTGTAATCTACCCAGTTAAGCATTATAAAGAAAAGGCATATAGAACTGATACACTTGCAGTCAAAAATAGTATCAATATATCAGGAATACCTCAAAGCTGTATTCAATGAGTAGCGAGCGTGTGTATGGAAACATTGAGTAAGTTAAATGGCAGGTCTCTAGCATGTAACAGGATGCATATGAAAAATAATCTGGAGAGGGATTTAAACTAACAGAGAAATTGCTTTTTTACCTAAAAATAGGATCGTTTCTGCCTAGATAAGCTAGTCAGTAGGGAAAGTAATAACATTTGTAAACACAGAGCAGATGGAGAGTAGTTTAACAATATGAATGAATCGGGAATTATAATATCTACTTATGTTTTAGAAAAGTTTTCCTGAATATTTAGTGGCTTTCATCAAACTAGATTTGTAAGAATAATAGTTACAATGGAGCTGCAGAAGCACTGAACCTCATGCAGTACTGCTGTAGCTATTGTGGTTTCTGCAGCCTGTTTGTTGGGTAGTTGGCTACACAGTTTGGTGACAGCGTATCCATTATACCAGTAGGGCTTGGCTACAGTCCTAGCCCTACACATGTGGCTGACAGCTCTGTTTTTTCCATTAGTATTTTAGCCACTTAAAGTATCTGCCCAGGAGTATTATGTAAGCTCGTAATATAAATGAGAAATGGAAATGGTATTGCCTCTTTTACACATTAGTTATGCTGATGCTATTAGTTTTCAATACAAAAGGAGAAATATACCTAAATCTGTATTTCATTAAAAGGTATTATACTTTGCCATAGTGGCATTTAAAAAAAAAATCAAAGTCGGGGAACGTCCTGCATCAGTTAATTTCTTTTTAAACTTCCAGTTGCTTTCCGTTGGTCTGTGGATATTTGCATTTTAGATGTGTCCACTCTGCTATGGAGTAGTTGTGAGTTACCTGAACTAATTGCACATGAGGTTCTGTATGAATGAAGTTTCAGATACTCTGATACCTGAAACAAGCTAGCTGTACCATATGTAACTCAGCAAAGACTAAATTTATTGCTGGGAACTATGATGCCAGTGTGCATAGCACCACCAAGTCCCCATTGCTCCTGTAACTTGGCTGCTAACCAGCATTAAAGCAACCCCTATGTACCTAAGCTGTGCTGACAGTGTGGTGTGGGTGTATCTTCCTGTCTGCCACATACACAGCTTTGGGCGAAGGAAACTTCTGCTACCTGAATTCTTTGCCATTCTTCTTCTTCTATTTTCCTTCACAGACAACAGAGGTATAAAATGAGATACACTCACTACCTCAGCTACCACAGCTATTAAAGTAGGGAGACCAGGAGCTTGCTGCATCCTTTCCCCAGATTCAGAGTTTGATTCCCTATTCTTATTTTGGTTCTTATGTTCCACCCCCTCACCCCTGCTCCCTCCCTCCTTAGTCTTGCTTTGAAAGTCTTGGCTTTCTTTTGATTGAATTAGGTGCTCTTGGAATCTTAATCCCAATATGCTGGGACCAAACACAAATCCAAGTTTGTGTGATTTGTCCTATATAGGAAATGAGTTGCTTGGCCTGTGTAAAAATCTATCTACTACAATTCCTTATTTTAAGATTCTTTCAAAAGGAACAAAAAACTCTTCCTTAATTGCTTCCATTTTAATTTTAAATCCAGTCCTTTTTGCACCCAGGAAGAAACTCCAAATATCCCAATTCCTCTCTTTTGTGTGTTGATCCTCATACCTCCCCAGACACATACCAATATGGAAATTAAAATGCTTCCCAAATACCACCNAAAAAAAAAAAAAAAATCCATGGTTTATTATAAGTTCAATATTTCTAAGAATAGGAATAGCATTAAGTCATCTGAGTAACTGGCCAAAAATTGTAACAGAAGTGAGATTGATGCCAAGAAACAAGATGGATGCCAGTAACATAATAAGCACATAAGCAAAAATACTCAAGATAGTCTGCTTTTGAATATAATATATTCACACTCATATGAATATGTAACAGAGCTCTAACTATTCTTAAAGAAATGCAAAAATTTGCTTTCATATTACAGAATTTTGCTAAAAAAGTTCCCATGTCAAATTGTCATAAGTGCTTTTTAATCTTGAGGATTGAAACATCAAAGTAGTCAAAAGATTTTAACTCAATTATACTTTTTTTTCAGAATGATCAAGAGTCAGCCTCAGGAGTACAGTTTCATTCCTCGAACGTGGATCTTTCCTGCAGAATACACACAGTTTCAGAACTATGTGAAAGAATTGAAGAAGAAACGTAGACAGAAAACTTTCATAGTCAAACCAGCTAATGGTGCAATGGGACATGGGTGAGTTGTGAGCTAACTTCAGTCTTCTTACCCATTAAAGGTGAAATCCACTGCTAGTTACAATGTTAACAGAAGCTGTGTATTAGTAACAAGATTGTATTTCAAGTTGTGTGAAAGTCAGTGTATTGGGTGAAGGCTTCACCCTTAAGTAAACGGAATTATTAAGAACACAGTTATTTTATAGTGAATTTTTCTGCTGTGCCTAAACTTACAGGGTGAGATTGTACTGGGCATAAATGGCAGGGTTTTGGTGGCTAGAGGCTGCAGGGATATTGTGTGAGAGGTCAGGATCTTTCACAGCTTTAAGACCAGCCCAAACTCCCCATTGTGTTCCCAAATTGCAGCCAGACAGAGAAGCAGAAATGAGTTTGAGAGCAGCAGCCACAAGGTGTAGGAGAGACGGGGGAGATGCTGCTGGGGATGTGGCTGGATGTGCACTCTTGGAAGCAGGGCACGTCCCTGAAGGGACTGCAACCTGCAGTTGAGTTGAGAAAGTTTTGTTTGTGACGGGATTGCAATTGCATTTTTAGTTCTTGTTTTTAGATATTTTGGTTTTAGCCTTTATTGCTTTTAACATCAATTTGAATTATACAATACACTAAACCTCTTAGTTTTTCAGCAGATGTCAGAATTACTGTAAAAGTAGGGCCTCCAAACTTTTCCATTTCCTAATTTTTCAGTCCTGTTGATAAAGGCAAAGATAAGCTAAAGGGAAAGGTACCAACATAGTTCAGAAAAATTCCTGCAAAGTGCTTCAGTCTGTTAGGGGTATTCAGCACCAAACCTCTGAAATGTAAAATAATAACAGAGAATAAGATTAAGGTAGCATTAGGGTTCTGGGAATTTAAGGTTAATAATTGTAAACTGAAAATATTAGCTTTTACAGTTATTAGAAAGTCTGTGTAGTTAGAGACTGGAAGTTCATAGTTCATATATAAACTTTTTTTTATTCTGGTGTGGGGAAAGTGGAAATACAGAAATACTGAGGTTAATCTATGCCATCCTTAGTCACACAGATCAGTGCCCTGCTTTGCAAACATCATCACATAACTGACTCAGGTTAGCACTGAAAGTTCTTTGCAGCCTGTACTCAGGCAGAAGTTGTGACAAAGACTGGAAGTCTATTTTTAGAGCTGCATGGGGAATAATCACAGAAGCTGGAGACTGGTCGTTCTGCCAAACAATTTCTAAGTGTAGAGCAAATCCATTATTACAAATTGTTGAATCAAAGCAAGCAGAAAGTTACTTTGAAATGGCTCATTGCCTTTTTTCATCTAGTGAAGCACAATAAAGGACAGGAAACCAAAAGCCTTGTAAGGGAATGGAACTTCTTCTCTGCCCTAAAAATCAGATCTGTAAGTCTCTTTCTCAAGGTAGACTTTAGCCTGACTACTTGGCTGGGTGACCATGACAATCTATTTCAAAGAGTAATGTCCAAGTTTTAAAATAACTTTTGTTTTTACCAGGATCTCTTTAATAAGAAATGGAGAAAAGTTACAAGCTCAGGATCACTTAATTGTTCAGGAATATCTTGACAAACCATTTCTTATGGAAGGCTACAAGTTTGATTTACGTGTGTATATTCTTGTAACCTCCTGTGATCCATTAAAAGTATTTTTATATCATGATGGACTGGTGAGAATGGGCACGGAAAAGTATCACCCACCCAGTGACTCAAATTTGGTAAGTTGGAGTTCATTCCAATTTATTGCTTATGGTGTAGACTTTACCCTGTGTAGTGTTTGCAGGCGGTAAAATTAAACAAACTGGGATGTGAGTTCATCTGGATAAACTTCTGCATTGTCACTGAAGAGAAAAAATTTTACATGGAAGATACTTAACAAATGCTTTTTTATCAAAATCACAAGTATAACCATATTATTGCTTATATATAGAAAAATATATGACTTTGCATGCATGTATGTATGCTAAAGAGTTTTAATATTTTCTAGAGGAAAGCAAAAGATATCAACCCAAAAAATAAAGAAAATCAAATCACTTTAAGAACAGTCACATTGCTTTTATGTTCATCTGAGGCGGAGGCTGGGGTGGCAGGTGGCAGTAAGGTTTATCTCCTGCTAGATCATGCTTAGCATCCATGAGGTTTGGAGCCTTTGCTGAGGGTCCTGCCAGGTTTCAGCCATTGTGTTGGGAACTTAGGCAGAAAGGAAAGAACCAGCACTGCAAGGGACCAGTGCTCACTGCAGTCCCTGAACACGAGGGAATCTC
This sequence comes from Machaerirhynchus nigripectus, assembly GCA_013397975.1. Classification (NCBI taxonomy): domain Eukaryota; kingdom Metazoa; phylum Chordata; class Aves; order Passeriformes; family Dicruridae; genus Machaerirhynchus; species Machaerirhynchus nigripectus. The sequence goes on along the minus strand of VZRQ01008166.1, from coordinate 138,684 downwards.
CTGCTGCTGCTGCTGTTTGTCAGTGACTGCTTCAGCAGGGACGGGAGTATGTGCTTGGCAGCTTTAGGATAATTCAGTAGGGCTACCTGTAAACATAGAGAAAACCAAGAAATGGTCATGCTAAAGATTTTGCACAATTTCATTCTCTTGTTCCACTGCATAGCATGTTGCCCTGTTGGGGCGTGTAAACTCTTCTCTTTTGGCGCAAACCAAAATGCAGATGTCTGAGGAAGAAGTAGATTTGCAGCATTGGGAGGTATTAGTAGATTTAGTTTTGTTATACCTCACTCTGTACTCCATTGCTTTAAGAGCAGCTTCAGTGTAATTATGTAACAGAAAACACCACAGAGCCTTTTTGCCTATGTGAAACTTAAAATTGCGCCTGTCTCTTGCTGTGCCTTTGAAAAACGCAGGTACAATTTGAAGCCCAGTACAAATGCTATATTTGGAAGTGTTCCAGTTCTATATTTGGAATAGTTTGCTTTTAATATTTGTGTATTGCTGCTAATCTCGGCATTAGCAGCACTGGAATATGCTCTGAGCGGATAAACAGAGCAGGCAGTTGTTTCTGTGTTCTCACAACTGCTCATGCTGGAGGTTGTCTATTGTATGAAATAACCTGCTTGTTACTAATGACATTGTTCTTTGGATGACATTCTTCTACAGTGACATTGTTCCAAATAACTTCAGACTATTAGTTCAGATGCACAAACACTTTCTTTTATTTTTTCTTCTTTTTTTGTAGTCTAAAAAATAATTACTTTTGTCTGAAATAATTTGAATTTCATGGAAAGGTGACTCAAACCAATAGATTTCAGAATGATTCTTAAAGGAGTAATGAAGCCATAGGAGAAGTTCATTGCTTCTAGTGCTACTACAATATACCGTTAACTAGCTTGCAATTAAATTGATTGGTTTAGGTAATTTCATTAGGTTTTTTAAAGACAAGGAAGTGCAGTGAGATAAATGACAGCAGAAGGCTTGTGTTAGCTATCAGAGATGAATTGGAACAGAAGGTTTATGGTCACCTTAGAATATAATCTACTCTCATGTATATAATCAAACATTACAGAGAACTGTCACTGTGACAAGGACAGGCATCATAGTAGTGTAAGTGAAAAGCTGAATTAATATCTGTACTGGGAGATAATGTGAATGTACAGATCATGATTTATAAATTGGACTTGGAATGCTTTCCTTGAATTCAACTGATAACATGAGTCTATTGCTGGTGACATTTTGCTCCATAAAGGAACTGTAGCACTCAGTCATTTATGTAATGTATGTCTTAAAATTTATGTCCCTCTGATGTATGGCTACCAGCCAGTTAAAAATGAACAATTTTGGCAGATATCAGTGTGGCAGATGAGTTTATAAGTAAAAGATATTTTGAAGTATCACTATCATAAGAACGCTTCTCATAAATAAGCTACAGTGAAAACTGAAATGTGGGATTGTCTATGAAGCAGATGCCAGAGTATTTTTTAGCACTTTTAAAGTAGCACTTCAAAATACCATCTTTTTTGTTTGCTTCTTGTGGAATGTAATCATTCTCTAAGTTAAGATAATTGCTCTTCACTTTTTTTGGTAGTTGTTTACATACAGACCTATAAAAATGGCAGATAATAATATATTATCTAACCAGATGTGGAGTGGTAGATCAGTTGACAGCAACTGGCTTAAGTAGAAGCCCAGGTTTTGTTCTAAGAAGGATACAGAACATTCAGTAATGAAAGTTCCCAGAATCAGAAACACTAAATCTGCACGTAGTGTATTTGCAAATATGAGCTGTTTGATTATGTCATTATTGATTTAATGTAAATTTTCCTTAGATGATTTTGAATTGACTATTTTAGAATTTTATTTAAGGTTTTTAAATGTCTTTTTTTCCTTTTTTTAGAGTCAATTGTATATGCATCTGACTAACTACTCTGTCAATAAACATAATGAACACTTTGAACGGGATGAAACAGAAGACAAAGGAAGCAAACGCTCCATAAAATGGTTTACTGAGTTTCTAGAAACAAATAATCTTGATGTCTCCAAATTCTGGAGTGATATTTCTGTAAGATAGACTAAAGCACTTTTCTTTATTTTATGTATTTTTAGAAAATTAATTGCTTCTGCCATCTGCTTTACTGCAATTCAGACTGATTTTTGAAACTTTATTAATCCAGATTCTCAGCAATGGATGTCACAAAAGACATACTATAAATTATTATTATGTTTTTTAAAAGACTATAATCACAGAGTGATTACAAATTTAATGTTAACATTTTTCTGAGGATCAAAAGTCCTTTCAAACAGTTATTCCCGTAAGTAATACGGTACAAAGAAATCATGCCGTTTAAATTCTTGGAGACTTTATTCTAGAGTATAAAGTGAATTTTATGTGTGAATATTTACAAAATTGTAGTCAGTGTTGCATATATCTATGTACTTAATCAAGCACCATTGAAGTGGTTGTGTTACAGGTGTCTTTAGATGAGGATTAGGCTTAAGATTGTTAGAGCTTAAAGCTGTTTGTATGATTCTGAGAACACTTACTGAAAATTATATTGCAAAATGAAATGGTTGAAGACTGGCTATACTATACTATGTTACCAATTTGCTTTTATTATTTAACTTACTGCATGTCTCAAAAGTTTGTATGTACCATGGAAAGTATAACAATATAGTCTAGAACTATAGAAAATTATATATGTTATTACATAGGAATAGTTTATTTATTATAGACTCTTTATTTGGTATTTTAAATCTTTTTTTCTAGTAGATACATAAATGAAATTTAAAATATTAAAGCACAAAACGCTGTAGTTCAGTGTATGCTGGGTTCTTGTCTCCCAATGAATTTTTCTGAAACAATCCCTGCAGGAGCTGGTGGTGAAGACTCTGATAGTTGCAGAGCCGCATGTTCTCCACGCTTACCGCATGTGCAGGCCGGGGCAAGCGCCAGGAAGTGACAGTGTCTGCTTTGAAGTCCTGGGATTTGATATTCTGCTGGACAGAAAACTAAAACCATGGCTCCTAGAGGTAAACCACTTTATACAGATGTAAAATAAGTTTTCAGGGGTAAAGTTGACTAAGCCCCAGCTGAATCCATATCTGTGTAAGAAATCTTGCAAAGAAAATCCGTGCACTGTTGTTGAGTACATAAATGGTGCTTTTCTGAAGCATCCATACAGAAGTGCAGTGATCACCTTGCAGTGATTTTTGATGCTAAAAACGTGGTAATTGTTTTCTGGACCAATATTGTATTTCAGATTGTTTTTGACTGTTTTAATAGGAAATCTAATATTAATTTAGGTGTTATTGTAGCTGGAGGATACAGTGGAGTTGATTATAGCGACTGGGTGCTACACAGCTTTCCTTCACGAGTATGGCTATATAATATGGCTCTGGCAACTTTTGTAAATGTATGCTCTTAAACTTCTCGTTTTTGGGGATATGTGGTTTTTTTTCTCTTTTGCTTTTTAAAAGCAACCCCATAAACGTCGAAAACTAATTTGATAGACATGAAATGCTGCAAACAATTGGCATGAAGGGACTGGAAGAAATGTTTCTCTTCTGATATGTTTATTAGTGGTACAGTTAAGCTTAAGCGGTGCTCACACACGTTTTCAACCAGGAATCTTAGAGTCTGTCCTGTCTCTTATATTGCCCTATTAATAGCATATAGATGAGGTTCACTTGTCTTTTTTCAGATTGTCTTATTTCATTCTCTTGACTGTTTGGGAGGCTGTGCAGCTTGGGGAGAAAGGCAAAATGTATTCAAAATCTGTCTATTGACAGCAAGTCATGAATATGATTTAGCTACTGATGAACAAAATGTACACAATTAATTTACTGAATTATAACCTCATTTGCAGGCCATTAATACTGTCAACAGTTGTTTTGTCGTGCTTATTTCTCTCAGGGGTTCATTATAATTTTAATTAGAAAAATAAAATTCCTCCACTGTTGCCATGCAGACATAGCATATTTGGTGGCTTTGATGTTCTTGCCAAAAGCAGCACATGACGTGAACTTAGTCTGTACTACATCAACATCTTCTGTTTTTGCCCAGTGAAGCTTGCTGTCCCTTTGATTTAGCTTTGCACTTCCAGATTATCAACTATAGGTTGCCTGTAGCTTGCATATAACTGTATGTAGTTATTTAAGTGCAGTCTGAAGTTGGTCTGTGTAGCATTTCATTCAGCCTTGTAGCAAATGCTGACAGACCAGTTCTGTGAGAGGTGGTGAGTCAGCCGGCATAGGGAGTCCATTTCAAAGGACACCTCGCTGTCTCTGATGTTTCCATGAGGTATGGGGATTTTGGGGGGCTTGATTCACCACTTCTTCATCTCAGAGAAGAATCATTCTATCCCAGACTCCTTGTTCATGAGGGAGTAAAGTAATAAATGCTCCTCTGGTATTTTGAGTTGCTGGAGAATACTTCAGGACTTGGAATTGTGTATCTGGTTATTACTTTTTTAAAAGCAAAAGTCAAAGTATTTATTTTTCTGCTTTTGGTAATACATGTATCCTTCAACTTATTTTGCCAGACATTTCCCAAACTAACAGAAATTTCAAACTGTGAAGCTTGCTCATTTTGTATACTCGTTTACTATTTTTTATATTGCTTGTTCATGCTTTTTTGCAGCACTTTCAACAGAGTATGTATATGTATGCACACTGTATGTATGCTGTGTTTAGTGTAATAAAGGTCAAATATGCAGTGTATATACATAGACTATAAATGATATATATACTCTGTGTGTGTGTATATATATATATATGTACATGTATAGATAATTCCCTTTTTCTAAAACACTTCTGGCTTCTTCCACAGTTTTCCACTCTTATCTCTTTCCACCATTTTCCTCTTGCCAAAACCCCCTTAGGGGAGTGAATCATTCTTTCTAATGGTGGTAACAAGTCCTAATCACAAGGCCCTGAATGTTCCCAGAGTTACGGGAAAATTGCCAAAATAGGATTAGGATGATTAGTTTCATGTTTCCATGCCTCATGTAGCTTTTCTGTTATAAAGATAGCTTAATAAACTATTAAAAGAAATAAATTGTGCAACATACTATAATGACTCTGCTTTCCCGAGTTGGCTTTTGTTTATATTGCCTTGATGCATTGTAGCTCCCCTGCTCCTTGATGCTACTGAACTTCCGGAACCTTCTACCGCAGTGAGGGCTGTGGGAAATGTGTGATTGCCATCTTGTGGCACCAAATGTTTCTGGCAAGGATCTGTGCAGACTCCTGAGTAGCCTCCTGCATGCTTTCTGAATAGCAACAACGACCAAATCTCCCTTCAATTCCCAGGAAATGCAGTTTTACTCTTTTAAACCAAAATTTCCAAGTTAGTTATATTTTATGTAAAAGGAAAAATCATACATTTGAAGTTCTTGGATGGACTTCAGCCTTGTTCATCCTCATTATATCCAGCTGGGATCACAAAGTTGTGATCAGTGGAGAAAAAGATCATATGCATTTTAATAAGTGCCTCAGGGGTAGGATACCTAAATTCCCTTGTGATTTATGTGGACAAGGCAAAAGAAACCTTACATACACATTCAGAAATTTATCATTTAGTGTCACTGAGCTAGCAAAATCTGTTCAAAACTTTGTTATCAATCCAGGTGAAATGAATGTGAACATCTTAAACCAAGCAATTATTGCTAATTCCTATTAATGAAGTAGTTAAAGTTCACATACACAAACATTCTGGCATCTACTTGTTTCTCTTGTGTTATGCTTGCCCTTTCTGTACCTCTAGAGATCCAAAGGCCAGCAAGGGGTAGGAGAAATCTACTTCTCCAAAAAGAGATGGGTAGGTGCTTATACCAAGTTTTCAGTATGTTCTTCACCAGGAAGAACACGCTGTTAAAGTTGAAGTTTTCTTCCGCTTTGCTCTTAGTTACATTTAGGGTTATTTTTCTATTTTTGCTGCCACCATCCACTTACTGACTGTTCATTTGGTGGCCAGCAGTTCCACACTGTCTCCAAGTTTTACCACAAGTCTTTTACATCTCCTGGAATCATGCCATGTGCTCTCTTTGTTACCTCTAGAGCCAGTATTATCTAGTTTACAAGGCTGCATTCCTGTAGTGAACACAATGTGGCCACTGGCATCAGTGTCTGGATTTTCAAGGCTTTTGCAATCATCATTTGCTTGTACTTTTGGGGTCCCAGATACAATCCTGTTTTTGTCAGTAATCTTCAAGATGTGCCTTGCTGATAAAATTAGTGATGTTATATTAACACAACCCAGTTGTGCATGTCCTGGTTCTTGGGTCACTGAGCTCTAAATAACCATCTCTCGGCTGACAGGTGCACAGACAATGGTTTGGTAACCAGTTATTATGAATACCTATTGTGGCATATCACTAGTATGTTATCAAGATTACAATGCCACAGTCTTACAGATCAGTCAGCGACCATATTTCTCGTCTTCTTTGTGATGTGATAGTAGGTGAACAGTCTAAAGAGGTTTGTCAAGTAAATAGTTGGATGAAAGTCTTCCAGAAAAGAATATGTATGAATCTTTTGACTATTTCTGCTGAATTTTCATGATTTTTCTTTCAACAGCAGATATCACTGCTCACTTTGCCACTCTGTCTGCAAAAGCAGCACATGAGCTGATTCCCAAAGCTGAAAGGCACCTGTCAGTTATGAGCATAAGTGATGGGGCAGCTGGAACTCGGCAGCAGGACACTGGGTGGCACATCAGCCACAATAGTTCTGTCCCACGGCTGTAGGGGCTCTAAGATGCTCTAATGTATTTAGAGTGCTAAAACAGAATTAACTGGTTTTGCCCTTTGCTTTGGACATGCAAACTGTATCCCACTTCTGATTTGTGTGGGGCACAAGGTATTAGTTTTCATATCTTTTTATCTGTCCCTTCTGTAACCAGGACTGCTCATTTACTATCAAGGTGAGATTCGTACTTGTCATTAGCACCCATTGTTTAAGTATAAATTTTTATACCAACCTGGAAAGAGTTCCTAGAGTAAATCACTATTCCTCCTCAAATCTTCCTGAAGACTGAGGTTCTGCAGGGACTCCAAAACTTGTAAGGGTTATGGAAGGCTGGTTGAGACGCTTGGCTGTTAACTGTGTGATTTAGACTCACTGTGAGATTCTCAGTTGCATTTTCCCTGTTTCTCTATGTTTATGGTACCATTTTTAATCTCTTATCTCGTACTTAGCTTATAAGCTTTTTGTTGCTGAGACTGTTAATTATCTTGTGTTTTCACACTATGTACTGATTTAATAACTTAGATCTCTATGTGTTGCTGTCAAGTGTATCTGAAAAGTTATTTAATATGCTTAAGAAGACCTTGGATTAGAGCCTCTTTTTGTCCTTGTATAATTGTTACCTTTTAGAGTAGTATTTAAAGTTGCTTTCAGACTGGGAACTAAGAAAGAGTTTAACTCTTTCTGTGCTGGACCACCATACATGGCACATCATCTGTTAGAACGTGTTTAACAGCACTTTGTATGGTAAGTTTTCTGGTGCCAGCAACCAAGAGTAGATTAGACTGGATTCACAGTGCCAGGACATGAATGGTGTTCACTGTAAATGTCTGGATAATGTGGTGACTGAAAGGGTACATTTCCCAGCTCCCCGTATCTGTGATACTCAATACTTTATAAAAAAAGAAAGGAAAAGAATTTCTCAACATGAACTCTCTTAATCTCTGCTCTATTTGAAAGAGTAATTTCTACGAAGCCTGTTACAATAGGTGTGAACCTGAACATTCCTGAGTCTTCTGTGTCTCATTTTTTTTCAGATTAATCGTGCCCCAAGCTTTGGAACGGATCAAAAAATAGACTATGATGTAAAAAAAGGTGTTCTGCTAAATGCATTAAAGCTTCTCAACATACGGTACCTTGTCCTCTTTTCTTTAGTCTGCTTCTATTTCTGTTGCTTTGAATTTTTTTTTTTAATTTGGATTGGACTCAGGGAAAATGAAAAACCTTTTTTCTATCTTCATATTTTCAAAATGTCAATGTTTCCCTTGCTGTCAGTTTTGCTATAGGAATTCACCTAAATTTAATTTTTCTTCGTGTATATGTACTTGCAAAAAATGAATGGTAATAGTAATTTTTGTACGTCTTCTTTTAAATTTTTCAAAGACATCTTGAAGTTGGGATATGCGTGCAGTCATGGGTATGTGGCCATAAAGCTTGAGTGATAGTGTCACATTCAGTCAGAAGTCATACCCCTCTACAGGAAAACTTTGTAGCTGAGATATGTTGAAAAAAAATCTTCACCTCAGGAAAATAGATACAACCATGTGTGTATGTTAAATTATAGCGCAGAGTCAATACAGTATCCCTTAAAATGTGAAAATATTGTAGCCATGAAAGTTAATATTACCTAAAAGAATCTTAATGGATGTTTCAATTCTAATTTTATATGATAAACACACTACTGACTGGAAAATACAGATGATATACTTGATATGAAAGTGCATCTCATTTCAGCTGCATTGAATTGACATTTCTTAATATCATCTGTGTTTCAGGACAAGTGATAAAAGGAAAAATTTAGCCCAACAGAAGGCTGAGGCTCAAAAAAGACTGTATGGCCAAGGGACAGTGAAAAAACTGTTGCCAGGTTCCTCAGACTGGGAGAAGCAGCGCCATACACTGGAAAGGAGAAAACAAGAACTGGTAGGAAGGGGAAAAATGTGCTGTTTCTTGCTCATGGCTTATACTCTCTTTTGTTTTAATTGTCTTACTTTCTTGATTTGTAGAAGGAAAGACTTGCACAAGTACGTAAACAGATTTCCAAAGAGGAGCATGAAAATAGACACATGGGGAACTACAGGTGAATGTTTTTGACTGTATTAGTAGGAAGTATTCAGTGTATTCTTTAGGAACAGTGGAAACAAGTATTTGTGGTAGATGGTAATTTTCTGCCAGAAATGTGTAGGAATTTATAGAAAATATATACATGTACAGCAGGTTTTTTTTTCAGACAGTTCTTTTCTTGATTCCAAATTTTTTCATGCACTTAGGAATTTATATGACATCAGCCACCCTATTGTTGGTGCAAGACATTTGCTTTTAAGACATGATTGTTCACATTAAGTGTACCAAAAATCATGACTGTTGTTATGGACCTGTTCTCTAATCACATGTAATCATTCTTATCTTGGGGGCAGAGGGTGCAATATGATTAATCCTCTGTAAAAATATCGTATTGGAATTGCATCTCTGAGGCTTCCCAAAAATTTGAAAACTTTACTGGTGCTTCCATCATTTTGGATAGAGTGACATTTGAAATACTTTATTTGTATTTTTTGCACTTTGATTTTGGATCTTGGTAGGCTGAAACGTAAGAACCTTCAGGTTCCTTGGTAAAATACGTTCAAAAGAGAGCTTTACATTGAGGGTTACAACAGGCATTGACCAGAAAACAAACATTTTCTTTTGTGATATTTTTTTTTTAAATTAGTATTTCTTGATATTTGCTTCATTGAGAAGTGAAAGCATGGCATAGGAATATTTGGTGAAAGGGAGCAGAGTATGGCTAGGAAAAGATGATGGGAATATTTGACCACTCTTTATAACATTCATCCAGGATGTGAGAGGTCTGAGTTCACATATTTTATTGTGAGCTGGTCGGAATGCTTTTAATGCTGTTCTTCAATGCTGCCTTTTTTTGAGTGGATGTTCTATAATTCCTAGTAAAATTCTCATTTAAACAGATAGATGATTCTATTAAAGTCTCATTTTTGATGACTTAACATTTTACTTACAAAGAGTCTTCCTTTGTAACTTTTAATTACGTATTTTCTTGAAGTGTGGAGCTGAACTAGTAAGGAAAAAACCCTCTAGATATACAATAAAGTGATAAAGTGGTTATTTTCATGCTACTATAAGAAAGAGAAGCACCACGATGCTTTAATGCACTTCTCTTTCTGGTAACTTAAAAGTCTAGCTTATTAACTGATCACATTTTAAGTTGCTTATTCAGTTCTTGACTGAAAATGAGCCACATGTTCTCTTTATTTAGCTTTTGGGTTAATGTAAATCAGTAAAAACACATAAATATTTTTTCCTCAGGAAAAAGTAAAGTGTCACTTCCCGAGGAATGTGCACTTGTAAAAAGGCAGAACAGCTTTGTGTCTTACTACCATGTGTTTGAGAAAAGGCTGAAGGATCAGCAGAATCTGAGAAGGAAAATAATTTTGGCTAGAGAAGAAGAGGAATTTTGTCTGAACGTTATGCAGTATTTTCTCCATGTGATATTCCTCTATAGAGCAGGACTAGCTTGTGTCAGGCATTGACATAGAACCATGGAAATTTTGGATGCTAGTATTGCTGAATGGATTAATATTGCACTCGGAATGAAAATCCAGAGAAACCTGAGTCAAACTCAGCTGGCTTGGATTTAATCTCTGGATATCAGCTCTGCAACTGGCTTAGTCCATGTCTGTCTGCAAGCACAGCAGGCTCCAGTAGGAGTCTTGGGGCAGCTGAAGTAGGAGCCACACTTTCAAGCTCTTGTGAAATCATGAGGAACTGGAAAGGATGTACATGTCTTTGAAAGGGCCTTTAGCTGCAGTCAGTTTCTAAATATATTAAGAATATTACCCTTTCGTTAAAGCATTCTTCCATGGCACTTTTTCTGCAGTAGAATCAACACCGTTAGAGGGTGTTGACTGAAACTAAATAAGAACCTAAATTTCCTTTGGGTGTTTAATGCAAACTGGGATCATCTTCATTTTGTTCTAGAACTGCCCTGAGTCTAATGGTATCAAATCATCCTTTTTTTCATTGCAACAAAATCCTCATGATAGATGCCTTTTCAAGGTGAAGAAGTCTGAAAAGGAAGAATGAGAAAGAAAAGAACCTTGTAAAAAGTTCAGAAAAGACTCAAAATACATAGAACTCACATAATGTTATGCACTATATAAATGTTGTCCATGCTTTTCACAGTGCAGACAAAAATAACTTATGGATTACTCCTTACAGTACATTAGAAATTAGTCTTCCATCTTCATAATTTCTGGCTGTGTTTCAGGCATTCATGACAGATGGATTGAAGTGGTTTTCTTCAAAGCCCATTGTTGCTTGATGAACATGAATAAATCACCAAGTCCTGCTCCAAATATTGTCATCATCTCCTTACCTGTGATTTTAGAGAATAATGGGATAGCTGGTCTAATGGAAAATCAGTCACCCTATATATCCATGTACCTGTTTTTTTTTTCTTTGTTATAGCACCTGTTTATTCCTGTTAATTTTCTGGAGGATTTAGCAATCAAGTGCAGTACATATTCAATCTTTAATTCATATCCTGCCCATGAGATCAAAGCAATTGTTCAGATTTTCACTGTTTTTTGTCCTTTGATTACTAATACAAATTGGTTTGTGTCCTTTTATTGCTAATACCAATTATCTTGTGGCTCTGAATATGACATACAATACTTTGTTAATATTTCATGAATCATTCACACCTGCATGTATCACTCACACCTACTGAAATTTCTGAGCACTGCAAAACTGGGTTTTGGTATACCTCTGGAATGACCTACATGGTATTTCTTTTGACTGGCTAATTGCTGGTTTAAGCATGAATGTGTTCACTGAATTAAAATTAGATTTAGAGAGCAATATTCAGAGTATATGTTATATGATATGATATGATATAATTATTATAGACGGGATGTGTATGCGTTAAAGAAGAGACTGTATTAGGGACATTACTTTTGTGTGATGAATAGCTCAGCTTCTATCTTCAACTCTTCTTTTTTTCCTGTTTCAGGCGAATTTACCCTCCTGATGATAAGACATTACTTGAGAAGTATGAGAGTTTGTTAGCCACTGCTTTCCAGACGTTTCTTGCTGGAAGAGCCGCTTCACTTCAGCGGGAAATGAATAACCCTTTAAAAAGAATGAAGGTACTGAAGTACACCAAGTAGTGGCTTTAGGAGTGACAGCTTTGAATTCATCACCTTGTGGATTAGTTTCACTGTCATCATGTATGATGGCTAATAAATAGCATTTGATGTTCCATGTTCTTATTATTATTCTTTGTGCAGCTTGTGGGCCAGATCCTTGAATCTGGATGAACTACAGTGGACCCAGGGTGGAGACAGGCTAGATGGCTTTAAGCTACTTTACCATATCCCTGATCCTCAGCCTTACCCCTAGCCAAACAGAGGTTGGCAGAAACTGCTTTTGAGCTCGTAATTGCCTCCTTCTTCCTCCAGTAATATTCCCAGCCTGTTCCTCCACTTGTATGGACCTGGACCAAGAGATATCCTAAAGCCAGCTCCACTAGTTTAAAGACTTAAGGCATCCAAAAACTCTACCTGATTGCCTACTCATTTACTCAGAGACAGTAGGAAAACAGCTATATTAATAACCAGCTAACATGATGTAACTTGAAATCTGAGAAATAATTTTTGCATCTTTGTAGTTGGCATCATCCAGCAGTTTTACAGGAATCTTTGTTCAATCCTTTCTTCAGACTTTTATTTTTAATAAATATTAAGGTTTGATTTTAGCCCTCAATTTGATGTTGCTTTCAAGGAGAGATGCATGCATGAGAAGAAATATTTCTATTTCCTTCTGTGGAGGAATTCATAGTCTTATTTCAGAAATCAGTAATCAGAGTAATTTCAAATTTCTACCACTTTCTGCTTGAATTTTGGAAGAACAGGGTATGTCTTGCTTTGAATTAATAGTAATGAAATTCCCATTTCTAGGAGGAGGACATTTTGGATCTTCTGGAGCAGTGTGAAATAGATGATGAAAAGCTAATGGGAAAATGCACCAGGCAGCGAGGACCTAAGGTATTTGACTTTTAGATACCAATTTTTTATTTCACTCTGTAGACAGGTATTCTGAGAATTTTAAGTGGGGGATTTAGTTAGCTGATCCTGCTGGAAGTTTTCTTCCTCAGACTGCCACTAACCTTTTTTTTTTAAAAGTATGAATAGAAGCATCACTACCATTTGTCCAACTAAATCCCATTAAATTTTGAAGGGGATATGAGATCCTTCTTTTCCTCTCTAAACCATTTTGAGGAATTGCCATGCATGGCAACAAATATTGTATGAGAGACTGATTGATTTCAGTGTGTGAAAGGGTTTTTATATCAATGGTGGATCTCAACAGAATGCTTTCATGTTTAATTGATTAGTGCCAAAATTAGGATTTTTGAGATCATGGGATAAAAAGCACTACGGAAGGTCAAAGAATTAATTATTATTTTGATATATGTGTAGCTTGCTCCCTTGCTAAGAGGGTTGTACAGTATATCTTGGAAACCCATTTTGTATCCAAAATCTGCTTTTAATGTGAATGTATATTATTTTTAGCTTAATGCTTTCTGCTTGTGTGCATAGTTCATATGAGTCTTTGCCTTAAATAAACTGCATATCTCTAAGCCAGTAAAGATAAATAGTTTGGGCTTGGCTAGAATGTTTTTTATATCCTGTAAACATTTTAGGTCAAGTCTGCTTTGAAGAGCCTGCATGTATGTTCTTAGCTCTGATGGATTTGTTTATGGATGCATGTAGATTTTTTTACAGCGTTTTGTGTTTCTGATGACGTGGTGTACAAATCTGTGGATTTCTGTACAAAATGAATGCTGACAATTGTTCTGAGCTTGAAGAGGTACTTTAGATATGTGCAAGAATCCAAAGAGCTACATCTTATTACAGGCGTGCATTCTGGAAAGAGGATCTACATGCCCTATCTGGTATTAAGATAGATTTACAGGGACCTCATTACAAATGTGGGGATTTTGTGAGCTCGTGCTTTAACAGCGGTGGATTCATTTAAACAACAACAACAAAAAAACCCAGTCCACCCTAGAAGCATACTCAGTCCACATTCTTACAGGGATTCTGTTCCCTGAAGTTTTGTTTTCAGTTCTTTAACATGGGGTCAGTTAATTCAAGTTTAACATCTCAGTCACATTTTTCCCTTTTCCCAGAAGCCTGTCTTTTCCCAGCAACCCTCCGAGAGCATCTATCTGGTTGCCTGTATGCACACTGACTTGATCTATTCTACCTAAACACTCCTTGCTCACAAGGCATTCCCAGGCTGGAGACTGTAACATTCAATTAAACAGTAATAGGGTACTGAGCCCAAATTGAGAAACCTCTCTCAATTAGTTTTAAGATGAATTTTGATTAATTTATGAATAAGACTATATGCCATGGTCTTCTTTTATAGCAGGCAAATGGATTGTGTAGCTTACAGCTGCTTTACTGGTACAATATTGTTTGCACTTACAGCAGGAAGAAAAAATTGCTTATGACCAAAATTTCCTTTTTTTCCCCCCCTAAAACTGTTGAAATCAAAACAGAAAACAATGAAACTTATCCAGGGAGACTATTTCTTTTCCTTGCACTGTGCACACTTCGTGTTCTGCAGGAGTCCTATTCCTGTATCTTTTTGATGGTCCTGATACATTTCTCAATCATTTAAACCTTGCCTACAGTGAAGCCATGTAACAAGAGATTTCCCTGGTTGCATGTTGTCCAGTGTGCTCCCGTTGAAATACAGGTGCCGATGCGGGTGGTTCTTGTATCTTTTACCAAAAGAGCATCACCTCTTTCCTGTAAGGTTTAATGTGGATATGGCAAATAATATGGATTTAATTAATTTAATTAATATCTGTATAGAATTCTGGTGAGTGAGGCAGGCAGTAGAACTTGCTACTGACTGCCTGTCAGTCTGTTAGGTAGGAGAATAATCCAGCTCTAAACCCCATCTTGTAACCATAAAATCCTACAAATACAGAACTATTTGCATACTAAAATAGTAACAAATGTAGGATCTAAAAGAAAAAAAATCAACCACATGACTGGCACTGTTCATGTCATGTAATGCAACATGAAAGGTTTTTTGAGAAGGTCATGAAGTCTGTCCCCTCTTAAAATTCAGTGGCTGCCCTGCTGACAGAAGCTACTCTTAGGAGGTCAGATGCACTGCCTTGGGTTGCACTCTTCCTTGGAAAAAAATCCAGTCAGGACTCAGAAAACTAACAAAACAACTGGAATAGTTAGGAGAGAGAGGTTTTTTCCTCCTCACCCCCCTCCATACATAGAAACATACATAAATATTTACATTTACACATACATATCTATACATAGGAGAGTTACAGGGCTGTATGTGTATAAATAAGCTTTGCATGTAACAACTATTCCATATTTGCTAGGAATTTCAGCCTTATTTTTATTTGAACATGATTAGGAACTCATTGTAGGAAAAAGAAATCAAGAATTGCACAGAATGAAGGCATTTTTTCTTGCACTTAAAATATCACTGAGTTTTGTGTAGATGGAGAAATGCGTTCTGGAAATGCCCGGTTTATTTGTAGCCTCTAGAGGGCTCCTGACACCTACACACTGTCAGGGTTACCCGAGTGTGCAGGACAACGGACTAAGAAACTAAAATATCAGATATTGTAGAGAAAATGAGAAATTAATTTTAATTCTTTTGGTATAAGATCAGATGAGTTTAATCACAGAAAAACTGGGTTAGCATAAGGGGAAAATCAAGGTGATTAGACTTGCTAAGCAATCAGATAGCTCTAACTTTAAGACATCAGTTTATACCCAGATCTAGCTATTGTTTGTCATTATTGCTTTTTGTAATTTCTTTGATCTTTCTTTTTATTCTTCTTTGTTAATTGATATTGTTTACTGTAGGATGTGTGAGGAACATGTTATGATAAGTGGAATAATATCTACCTTAAAGCCCCTGTGAGTTGTGATTGAAAATGTTTGTTTTACCTTGTGTAACTCCTCAGGAATGTCTGATCAATATGTCTCCATCATACACAGCATTTCACGATTAGGACAGCTATTTTTAACAAAGTGATATGTGTTGAGGCACCTTACTTTTATCCCTTTGGCAGACAGATAAATATCAATATATTCTTTGTGTAACAACAATTGTCAGTGCTCTCTCCAATGCAATATTCTTCTCTAACTTCTCCTTATCTGGTCTAACAGCTTGGGATTGCATAAACATACTTTTACTTAATGGCAGAAATCCTTTCCCTTCCTTGTTTGGAATAGAAGTTTAGGTAGCATCTATTTAGTTATAAAGTGTATCTTGCGGCAACAGGAGGTTTTGGGGCTTTTTGCTGTTACCCTCATAATAAATCTTTGTGCTTTACGTGATGCTAAGACATTAGGAAAATTTAAATTCTTTCTGAGAGTTCTTCTATTTCACTTTGACTCAAAGTATGTTCAGAAATTCTAATATTAATTAAAAAAAAAATCTGAGCTTTAATTGCAATCCATTAGGTAGATGAGGCCATCAGCATAGCTTCTTATAGCTGAGAGTTACTGGAAAGAAAGTGTGTAGGAAAAAAAGGTGACCATGTAAGCCTACTTAGGAGAACAGATGTAATGGAAGATACTGCATTTTTTGTGTCTGACTGATGGTAGATGGAAGATGAAAATTTTTCATTTGTAGTTTCTGTTCTTGGATCAGTTTCTCTGTCTCCACCTTTTTGGTTTTTGTCTTGCAGTATCCTTGGTAATAGCACAGGATTAATTAGCTAATGACACTGAATCCCATGTGCATGTGAGGCACCTAGAACCCCCAGCACAGCTTGCTGTGTTCTTTGGTTTCTGCTCTCTGCAGGATGTGGGTTAATCACTTTCTTTTTAGAAGTAAAACAGCTAAAGTTCCCTGATGTATTTTTCTACTTCATGTTGATCATTGTTAAGCTGTAGTTTCAGTTATTGCAAATATCAGTGAGGAACCTGAACTGATTGTAAATGGTGTTCTGTAGCGATTGATTTATGATTTCAAACCATAATTCAATATTTTGGTAGTAGCAATTCATCCCTAAAATAATCCCCCCCCTCCCCCTTACTGTATTATGCTGCTCTTCATGTAAGAAAGATTAGAATTACTGTGGAGGGAATTTAAGCAAGTATTTATTTAGGCAATATTTAAGCAATTATTCTAAAATTTAGGACAAACTTCCAATCTAATTTGGGAGGGTTTATAGCTGTGCAAATCCTGCCTGAACCTGCTTGAATCAAGGATCTAGTGTGATAGTCGGCTGTTTCTTTGGGATTCAATTCAATTTCTTGGGTGTTTTTGCTTTTTTTCTTCAGCCCTTGTGTTCAATGCCAGAAAGTGCACCTTCCTTAAGGAAACCGAAGAACCACAGCAGTGACAGTAGCTGTGATAGCGGGAGCAGCATGTCAGATTCGGGAGAAGAAACTGAAAAGGAAGATCACAATGAAAAAAAAGAGAAAAAAGTTTCATATGATCTTGAAGAAAATAAATTCAAATCTTTGGAACGATCAGGTAAGTTAAACGATCACTTTACCGAGGAAGTCTGGCACTGAGGATGAATTAATGTGAAATTCTTCAGTCTTTCAGAATGTATCAACCTTTGTATCTCAGGGTTAAGCACTGGTTTGCTTGTTTCAGTTTCTTTAAAATGTTTTCTAAATTAATAGATGTAGCATGTATTTTTTTCTTTTAGTGGTGTGTTTTCTCAAAGAATTTGATAATGTAATTGCATATGTGTAGTGTTGCTTCTAAAATTTTATTTTTCATAGCAGCATTTATTTAGCTGCAAACTGAATTATAGTCAGGAAACCACATGCAGAAGTCACATACTTTTTGACCTAAAGAGCACATGCCCTCTCTCATAAACCTCATGCATGTGTTAGTGGATTGGAGTCTGTGTGATTAAAGCTGAATATGCGGAAGAAATAAATGTTCCTATAAGTATGTAAATTCTGTATTATTAGGGGATCTGGCATGACTGACTTCTACATATATAGTTGTTAGTCAGCATACATTGTTGTATAGCACGCGCACATATTGATCATATGTGTTGTTAGTTACAAAGACAACGCAAATGGGCGTTAAGAGAATAATAAGTAATAACATCATTCATTTAATTTGTCTGCAGGTAGAATGAACTGCAAACCTTCAAATAAAAATGTAAAGTCTCCATCATATTCGTCCCCCACATCATCCACAGGTCCAATAAGGCGTTCTGTGAGCTGCCCTCGTTCCATATCAATACTCACTATGCAGTCCCAGGGAGCTGAGCAGCGCCCTGTTTCAGCCAAAGCATCTCTCCAAATGCAGCGAACATCCCCAGTGAACAGGTCTCACTCTTTAAGTCGTAGCCCATCTTCAGCCCGAGTCTCTCAGACACCCACCTTGGGAACTATGAACTCTTCAGGGGTGAGTTAATGCAGCAGTTGCATTCCAAATGTGTTCCATTTTTCTCTAAAACTCAATAAATACATTAGTAATTTTTGCAACATCAGAAAACTTGAAGTACTGTAGTCAAGATTATTTCTACAGACACTTGAGCGTATAATATCTCTAGACCTGTATGTGACATGGGGTGAGTGCCAGCTATCACATTTCAGTGTTCCTGGTGCAGCAATACAGATGTTAGATTTTGTGGAAATGGAAATCTTAGAAGAGTTTTTATGAAGGGGAAACCTTCACTCCTAAATAGGCTTTTGAAGATACAAAGGGTCATTACGTCTCTTAAAAATTTTCTGTGATTTGTTTGGGGGCTGCTGGTTCTGAAATAAGGCTGTACCTACCTTCAAAATCTTTACAGTAACAAAAATACATCCAGATTTCAAACCCAGTGTATAGCCCAAGGGTAAATACATTGTGCCAGAATAAAACATTAGTAAGTCTTTGTATGGCTGTCCATTGTAGAAGATGAAATTACTTTTCCACCTACTGTACCTATTTTGCATGTGCTGTACCACTGCAGTAGATCTCTATTTCCAAAGTGAACAGTTGAAAATTTATACAGTGCTTGTGGTCTTCAGGATTTGACACTGCAGTAACTGACTCAGGAGCCATTTTCTTTTTTTTAAAGGAAGATTTTCATTTGAACCCTCTCCTTGAGACAGACAGGCAACTAGCCCAAATAAGTAATACATCAGATTAAACCCTTTTAATTGTTTAAAATTTGTGTGATTAGTTGTACTTTCACAATGTACTTCTGAACCATGTGTATTTTTTCATTTTGTTAGCAGATTGTCTTCTTCTTTGGTATCTCCTTCACAGCCCAGGCATTTCTTCTTTTGTGTTTGTATGATGGACTCCATATTCACTTGTCCCTAGGCAATGTTTGCAGGGATCAATCCCCAGCCTCACTCAGGACTGCACTGCGTGCTGGTGCCAGAGCATTTCCATTCATGCTTTGATGCCTGACCTATATATTTCATCACCCAAATAATTTGTGCGGAGATAGGGCAAAACAAATTGGCACTTTTAACCCATATTTGCAGCCTCTCTGTATTGTGGTGAGCTTTGATTGTGAGAAATCCTTTTCTAATGCTAATTAACTTGCTTCATAGTATTTACTATCTCTAATCATCATTTTTATCCGGTAGAATGCTCATTGTCTGTTTTGCCTGTGAGGCTTTGTCTAAATGATGAAAAAGGATCCTTTTAAAATTGTGTGCTGACATCTTGTGAAATACTCCTTAACATGGTTTTCCATCTTTAAAGTCAGCTAATAGAATTGGAAAGACATTAAGATTGTGTCTTCACAACAACGTGTTAAAGGTATTTTTTATCGCATTAGCTATCTCAAGTTTAAAAAGTACCCTTTTATCATCACGATGTACTCTGAGAGTTTAATGAGACAGTGCTAATATGGATTTTTCTACTCACATTAACTTTATATCAAATACAAATTACTGAAAGATTAAAAGCAGTCTCTTACCATCTGACGTTAAAAATAGGCTACTGGCTTAAATTAACATTAGGAAGAAAGCATACTCTCTTTTTCATTGAGAAAGCTCCACCACAGAAATGATCTTGATGTGCAGAACAATTAGGTTGGGTGATAGAGCTTGGGTCATGCTTCCTAAAAATGATGTGAATAAAATTACTTACAGAATGGATAAGAACTACTCATAATTTAGCACTGTATTCTGAATGGAACTCTGTTCATAATTATTTTTGCAACTAAGAATAATATATATTACTGCTAGAATAACATTAAAATTGATAAACTGTGACATGAAGAAGAAATCATTTGTGCATGATAAAGTGTTAGTTTATCTATCCTTTGGGCAAGAAAAGAGCAGTACACTGCCATTTTTGGAGTCTGCTGAGATCCAAATGTTCTAAAGATAGGGAAATAAAATTTAAAATAAATCACAGCTGGGAATTACAAACATATTCTTATAGGAATTATAAACAAAAGTGGATTCGAAAATATTTGCTATCTTATTATTCCAGCCACATTAACATGTATCAAATAGTGAAGTATTTTTTTGCACTTGAAAATATTTATCACTCAATTAAACAAAAATATCCTTTAGTATTGTAGTTGTTACAAGATATAAAGATTAGAAGTGCCTAAAAATTTTAAATTTCACCCTTGGAAAACATTAAAGTTAAGCCGACTTGGTCTTGCAAATGTGAAAATGCAAAAGTATGTGAAAGTAAAGAAAGAGGATCAGAAACACTTCTAAGTAGTGAGTCATGTTTTAAAGAAGACCCCCCCAAACCCTCCGGAGATGGTCCTTGGACTCCAACAGTCTTCTGCAGGCACTGTAGGGGTTCAGATCAGTGTTGGTGTAAAAAGCACTGATACATTAAACAAAACTCTGGACAACTGAAGACACTGTCAGATCCCTTACTGACTAAAGTAGGAGGAAAGTGTCTCTTTTTAATGCTTCCTGAAATCTTGGCCCTGTGATATATTGCCAGTTCATGTTAACTTGCTGAAGTGAGGAACTGAAAGGATGCTTTTTTATGACTAATAATATTTTTCATTATCTTGAGTTTAAATTCAAGTCTGTTATCTCAGTTTCAAATTTATACTTTAAATTGTGGGTACTATAAATACGGAATATATGTTTGTTTATTCTATTTCAAACAAACTTATATTTAAACTGTTTTTCTTGGATTTCTTGGCAACTCTAAGTAATGGTGATGCATTAATGTAAGTGATATATATCAGATGTATTAAATAATACATCTATGCACTTTAATAATATATTTTATGTCATAAAATAATATATTTTATGTCTATTTAGATTTTTTTTTGTCAAGCAGACATCTTTATAAAGAAAGAAACTGATTTAAAAATCTAAAGAAACTGATTTAATGGCACACTTGAAATGTTTTCCTCTGCTTCGTGTTGGCTTTTAGAGTGAGTCTTTGCTGCAACAGAAAACAAAAGAGCAAGAAGTTGCTTTGACAAAAGAGACTCTTCTCCTTATCAATGACTTGAGAATCAAGTTTCCAGGAAAAACAAATGAAGAATCTGAATTAATTATAGAAGATGTAAGTATCTGTAAAAAAGAAAGAAGAACTGTCTAGACACTGTTTAGGCTACTGAAATGAAGGAAAGTAAAAAGCTCAATCTATGATTCATTAGCTCCTGTGGCCCTAAAACTTCCAGAAATCAGGATAACTCAAAAGATTTTGAAAGCTTGGAGCTTTGCATACTTTCTGACCTTAAAAGAGCAGCACTGAAAACATTCCTATGTCCTTATAAAATATATGAGAAATAATCAGGAGGGTTGGAAAACGCAGTTTTTCATTGTAGAGGAAGTTCAAACTTTTAAGTAAGCCAAGAAGAATGTTACAATTCATATTTCATCTGGTATTGTTAAAACAGATCCTGACTTGTTTAACTTGCTCTCAAGCAGGCGTACTAGAGAACTCAGAATGGTATGCTGCAGGCAGAATGGAGCTTTGAGGGTCATAAAGAATACCACTCACCCCCTTTTTGGCCCTTGTAGTCTACCAAGTTAGCCTTTCCCACATCCAGCATTGTCCTGACCCTTGTAGTTTGGTATCAAAGACATATGAAACAATGCCCAGCTAAAGGTCAATTAAACCCCAATACTTAATATTAATGTATATAAGCAGAAATTGCATGCTATCTGAATACCTTCTAAGTATTTAATGCCAAGAAGCTAACAGGATGGAAAAGAAAAAAATGAAGATAGAAGTTCTCTTCTCATTTTAGAAAAAAAATGAAAGAATTCAAATTAACACCCATGTTTTGATGTAGGGAGCACAGTCCATGGTGTGTTAAAATTCATCTGATTTATTATCTGGCCAGAAATGTCCTGAGCTCTGTGAGCTTTCAGAATGTTGATTATGTCTCTAGTAATCCCTACAGCTCCATTGGAGTGGAAAGGAATTCTTCTGTAATGATGGTTGATTTGGATGATGCTGGAAGACAGCATTCATAACCAGCAGATTGCACATCTCAGAAGCAGAACTAAAATGCTTCATTTGATGTTGTCTCTGATGCCCGTGAGTGTGCGCAGTTCTGTGCGGGGGTGCGAGTGCTCCATCTGGCGGTGCTTCCTCACACGGCGCCAGCCTGCTGAGACACGCACCTTCCTGTGGCAGAACTCTGAAAATTCCTCTGGCCATAACCAGTTCCTGATGGGAAATAATTCAGACGGAGGAAAATGACTACTGGGATATTGGTTGCCAGTGAGACAGAACTTGCTGAAGGTCTGGAGTAGAATAGAAAGATAAAATAACAAAATGAGAATAAAAATGTATGTTCGCAGCTTGAGCTAATTTGGTAGCACTTAAATTTTGTGGAAGGAGAGTGTTGCAGTTCATACGTGATTATTTATAGAAAAGATGATTTCCAGGTATGTCTAATGTCCCTTATGCAGCAAAACCCCTCACTATTTAAATAGATCAGCAGTTATGCATTATTGAACTTACTACTCTCAAAAATCTGAGCTGAGTCAGTCAAGACAACTTTCTAATTGCTTTGTAGTGTATGATTGTCAGAACCAGGTAGAAAAGAGTGTAGGATTGAACTGGAGCATCACACAGATCTTTGCAAATGTTGTCCCCCATAAATTTGCAAATATTTTGCTATTTCTTTTAAAGAAAACTTCTCACGGGGTCTTTAAGAGGCTCACATTTTTAAGCATTAGGAGTGCTCGTGAATGAAAGACCAGCCTTCAGTTGTTTTCATGTGTATTTTTTGTCTTGTGTTTCACAATGACTACAGATTATGGATAATTGGAAGTATCACAAAACAAAAGTGTCATCCTATTGGTTGGTAAAACTGGATTCAGCAAAGCAACGAAAAGTAAGTGACATATTTCATTTTTGTAAGGTCATCTAAAGCAGATGCATAGCAGTGTTTCTACTGGTGTTTAGCAGTAGCCTGGGAGTGACTCAAGATGCCAAAATAGTGGCTATTGATACTAACATATATATGCATTAATTCTATTGTAGGAAATTATATTACTCTATATTTGGAGAAGCATGATTGTTCTGGATTATAATTTAAAAATCAATTTCTCAAAAAATGAGTCTGCTGAAAAAAAGGCAAACAAATAAATGATTAGTGCTTAAATACCTAAGTTTTAGCTAACATTCTTAGAGGTGTATTCACTTGGCAGATTTGATTGATAAGGGCTACACCAGTCAGCAGTTTCAGACTAGGCATATTAAAACTCCATGAGAAATAGTGATACTGCACTTGGCTGTTCGAGTATTTGACCCACAGCATTAGAATAGATCATGCTGAATAAAAAATGGGCCTACCAAGCTTTCTCCTTTAAGCTTTATTTCAGAAAGCCTCCAGTAGAGGGTGGTTCTGCCCTTTATTTTACAGGCAGTCATGTTAAACCAAGGGCACATGTACAAAGTCAGGATGATAAGGATTGATGTGCCAAGTTGTTACTCGCAAAAACTTCACAATCAGAAGTGTGGACTTTTTGCTCTTCTTGTGAGGACATCTTTTACAACTTTAGGAGACTTCTAATTCCTGAAGCACTGGTGAGCCCTTCATCTTTGCTTGCACTGGAAATGATTTGCCTTTTTTTTAACTGCTTTTAACCTCAATCCCTTCAAGCAATCAGATAGTTATTCTTAGAAGGGTAGTTTATAAAAACGGATTAACTTTGACAATGACATTGCAGCTGAGGACTGCCAAATGTCTTTTGTTGATTTGAAAGAAGTATGTTTTATATTCCAATGAGGTGGGTGAAGGAGAAGTGAGCAAGGTGGAGAATATTTATGCAAGTAAGGAATCTGTCTCAAAGGTACCTTTCACAACTTTGTGAAATACAAAACAGAATCTCAGTCCCCTTCACTCTTACTTACTGGGAAATTCTAACAGACAAGAAGAAAATACCTGGGCAATGTACTAGATTTCACAATGTTCGTCCCTGACAGCTGTATTTGCTTAACAATTATTCAGCATGATGTAGAAAAATGAAAATTATGCTCATATTCTTAGTGTGTAATATTCTGTCATTACAGCATAGGTACAGGAGGCATTCAGAAGCAAGTTGAGAGTAAACCAATTAAATCAATTCATGTTAAAAAAAAATTTAACCTCTAAGACTTTCAAGAAAAAGAGATTTTTGTATGGGAGGGGCTATGACTGCTTCATGTTGCATCACTTTACATAATTTCTTTAAAAGTGTTTTGATGGTTACCAGAGGGTTTTGAATATGCCCTTTCATAACATCTTCTTCTGTTACACCTAGATAATTTGTTTTGTTAAAGTAAATGATGTAAATTAAACAGAAAGCTGAAGGCAAGCTAGGGAAATTAACTTAGAAAAATGAAGATGTAGGTTTCATGAAGTTTCAGCCCTTGTGCAATGCCTTGTCTCTTTTCTTAAATGGATGATTTTTTTTTGCCATGTTTGCAAATTAAGGATAATTAACTGGCACATTTCCTGCTCTGGCATATTAGCGGTATCAGTATAGTAAAACCAGCAAGAAATACTTTTTTTCCAGAGTACCTGGCAGCCTGTGACTTGCTCTAAGATGTTTCATTCTTAGTCTTCTTCAACTCCAGGTACCACAGTAAAAGGAAAAGGTCTACACTGGCACTGTTGTTCTTAGCTTATGTCTTTTGGACGAGTGAGAGTCTATACAGAGTGGAATTGTTCTTTTTCACACAGGGAGATACTACTAGTCAGTGTAACATTGCAGAGAAATGTATGGCTGCTCCGTATGTGATTGAGGGACTAAGGTGGTTCAGATGGGTGTGTATGACCACAGATACTGGCCATGTGTGTGGGAAAGCCGTGGACAGGTGAGACACAAGGAAAAGTGCTTGAGAAGCACGAAGACAAAAGGCTGATGCTGCTAAGGAAGTGTCTGAAAGTCTGGGCCTGTTCTACAGGCATGGGGCAGTGCAAAACCTGGGTTTAGCTCCTGCTGTCACTAAAAAAGATCAGCACCCTTAGGTTTTAAAATCTTACTCTTTCTAGCTCACTCTTGGGGAGGAGGAGGCCATGGGTGTGGGTTTTAGTGCGTTAAACACCTCCATTCCTAAAGATTCCCAACAGAGAAGACGATATCGTATTTACTTTGGGTTATTATCTGCAGGGAATTAGTGCAAAACCTGTGCATGCAGACTAATCCCAGGTCTTCAAAAAGATGGAAGTGACATGGAAATAACATATTAGATAACATTTAAAATAACATGGAAAAAACTTATTTCATCAAGGCTCTCATTATTAGCTATCTATAGATTTTCTGCCCATTAGGCATAGTACACAGCTTCCTTGTGCTATTGCAAGCATTTTGTTTATTTAAGCTTTGTTTCCTTCACTGTCAGACTATTTATAAACAACAGTTTGTTATGCAGGACCTAAAAATTGCAATTCCACACCATGCTTGCATACTTTACTGTTCTACTAAATCTCTTTCACCTTTTGAGAGCCACGATTCACCATGTGAATCGGTTTGTCATACATGTCTGAAAGTTTCCAAGCAAAACATTGTACGTTCTAATTTACAAAATCTTATACCAAATCAGCAAATACCTCCATGGGTTTACCACCCACTTGAGTCTGACTGGTTTTTGGAAGATGCTGTGATGCAAAAGAGGCAGAGAGGGCGTTTCCTTTAAAGGAAGTTCAATTGATTTAACTGGCTTTTTTGTTAATAGGTTACATGCACCGTAGGCTTTTTTGTAGGATTTTACACTGTTCAGAGTGCCAATATGGGGCCTAAATACTACTTTGGTCACAAAATGATAGCCAGTTATTGATAGTATCTAAATAGACAGACTCCAAGACACTCAGGAGCCTGATTCTCTCTAGTAATTATGAAGGAAATGTAGAGGACTGACTTAAGAGACATCCAGATATTTAAAAGTAGGTGCAATGAATCCACCTTCCTTCCATGCCCCAGTTCAGTGGGATGTGCAAAGGTGTATCCACGAGGACTCTGATAAGTTGGATGTGCAGCTGTCTAGCATTATGCGGAATGCAGCTCAACCTTTATGCTCTTGCATTTAAATGTAGTCTGTATGTAATAAATCCATGGCGTGTCTGTAAATGTTCCTATTTTAGACATCTTGCTGATTATTTTCTTACTTACTGATTTCACTACACTGTCTCCCGACAGGTACACTAATATGGTTTGTTTCAGGGTAACACTGAGCTTAAATAGACATTAAACCAAAGGCAGTTTATAGTTTTTCAGGACATTTTAGTTCTTTATAAAATAGATGGTATTTTACAAGGGAGTGGGAAAAGAAGATATACAATATTTGGGTTGTTAATTAAGTTGCTTCTGGTCTTTAATTGTGTCCATTTTGTTTCTTTTTACTCTTCCTGTCATTTAAACAAACTATAAATAACCAGACTGAAAAAATAGAAGTGAACTTTTTTGTAATAAAATATTTTGATTTGGCTTTGCAAAATGTTATTGACAGGAAGAGCATATAATAAAAGTTAGCTGATGAACGCACAGAAATGAACCATAGACCTCTGAAGGAACGTATAGGTATGCAGTCATGTGTATAGGTATACCTGTCTGTGTGTGTGCAGGGCATCAGCCCTCAGCTGGGTTTTGGTTTTGCAATATGTGTTTGATTTACTTTGAATGCTCTTTCCTAGGTTTTGGATATAGTCAGGACAAGTGTCCGTGCAGTTCTACAGCATGTCTGGAAAGCTCCAGACATTGAAAATTTACATCTCTACCGCCTTTTTAACCGTGTATTTAATCGCTTACTTTGGAGCCATGGTCAAGGCCTATGGAACTGTTTCTGTAATTCAGGGTAAGCTAATTTTTCTTTTCTTAGTCTTCTTCATAACTTCTCAATTGCAATCAATGCTGGCATACTTTGTTGCTCATTTTCATTCACAAGAATGCTGTAATACATTGAACTTGTTTTAAAAGCATCTTCAGATACATAGTAGAATTAAATCTAGCAATCAAGGCCAACCATTTCAGAAACTGAATCAAACATTTAGTAACATATTTACAAATAAAATAAGGCAAAAAAATCTAATATTCAAAATATTTGAGCCTTAAGTCAACTCATTTACTGGATGGTGCATGATTTTAAGGCCAGACCACTGTGTCAAACGTGGACTTGCCATCGACAGAAATTGTCTTACCTATTTGTGCTTCAGACTCAGAAGGGAAGTGTTTGGTCACAAGAGCAGCTGACATCTCACCCCAAATGCAATGTCACTTCTGTGATTCACAAATAAACAGTTCAAATTTCTGTGCTTGATTACATTCACTGTTTCCTATACTGGTAGAAAGTTAAGTATATGTGGAATATGAAATGTCCACCCAGAGGTAAGCAGGTGGTTTTGGTTTGGGTAGCAAATACAAGTTTGCTATGGGGAAGAAAGATCTGGACATATAAGTTCAGTAACTACACTTCAGAACCTACATTCCTGAAATCTGAGGCATTGGTAGAAATATAGATTTGGGGGATCATATCAGAGGTATAAAACAATTCCTCTCACCCACCAATTTATTCATAAAATAAGAATACAAATTTTTAAATACGAAAAATATTGCATACAAAAAAAGGACATTTTCTCTTTTAGTATATAAAATGTGTAAAGAATGGGAGGGAGTTTGATTAGCTTGCTTAAGGTGTTCTAAGAGATGTATTGGAAATGAACTACAACAATTAGTGTGCTGCTGGTTATTGTATGTACAAAGGAATCAAGTCAATACATTATTCACATAGAGTCATTTGTCATATGAAAAGAACTCACACAATACCCTTGTTAAGTGTTTCCCTACAAAATAGATAACAAGAAGAAGAGGGATCTGAGGGCTCCAAAAGATCAACAGGTCTTTTCTCATCATCTTCTCATTGCTGAAGGCTTGTTGTTGTGCAAGCCGTTAGGAATCCTTACAGTTTTTTCTTTTCTTCATGCTAGCAGGGGTGTGTGAAGTCTTGAGAATAAGCTCAATTCTTTTGTTGTCACAAAATATCTAAGTGGAGCCAGTTTTTAACAAAGATCAGTTCCTTGTAAGAGTAGTTGCTATATAAAAAACTCTCAAAATACTGTAAAAGTAATATATAAATATCCAGAATGTGTAGCAATCACTCCGCATGTAATATACTTAATACAGAATTCATGGAAGAAAACAAAAGGGCTGTTTGCACCTTGCCAGTATGTTGTTTATTCAGTTACAAGTATCCTTTTTGCCATATAACACACAACTGAGAACTCATGACAGCACCTCTGTTGCAGAGGCCAGCTTCTCATCTCTCTTCCCTACAAGTGGGAATTCATTGTGCCATTTTAGGAAGAGATTGGAATAGGGCATGTGTAGAATTTGGAGAAACATGTTGGGAAAGGGGTATTAATGTGCTGGTTCAGGAACAACATTACTATATAAACATATCTTAAGGAGTGTAGTATGTTCACTATTCCTAAGATATTTGTCTTGGGAGAAGAGTGGAGCTAATGACCTTTAGGTTCCTCTTGCTGGTTAGATCTCTGCTAGGTATGTACTATTTTAGTGAAAAGAAAGAACAAAGAAAATCTCTGTGAAAAAAAGATCATGTAGATGGTTTAATAAAGCTACATTTGTTTTACTGTATAATAAACAATTAAAACTAATAGGAGAAAAGTAGTAGAACCAGTAAACTTCAGATGGTTATTAAAAGAGTATCACATAATTGACCATATTGCACAATGAAGTATAATAGTCTTTTTGTAACTGGTGAGGAGTCCGTGATTTCTTACTAATGTATGGAAGCTAAAGTTACAGCATAACCAATTAAACTTAGGAAACAGAACTCTTGATCCCTGTTGATTGCAATATAATGGAGCATAAACTGAATCTGTCTAATACATGGAGGAGGTTGCATAGGCACATTTATATGAAAGCTCATTAAAATTCATTTGTATGTTTCCAAATCTCAGCTTTTGTTATTAGAGTAACTATGTAGCATTAGCTAATAGTCAGTTGTGGTTGCAGCAGGCCATATATTGTTTGTCAATGAAAAAATGCCTAACAGTAGAAATCACAGACTTCAAAGTCCAGAACCAAGGAATTTATCAGCAAAGTTTCTTCTACAGGATTTCTGAGTTTTATGGATTGAATTATATTATAACTATGTGTAGCAACGTGAATCTGTTGAATGAATGTAATGCTTAGACCTTCATCTTGCTACTTTTTGCCTACCATCACATGACTTCATGAGGAAAGACTAAAGACAATAGATTAATTTCCATATAAAAATACATGTGGACAGAAAACAATTGAGAAAAATATATTAAAGTAGTAGTATGACTCAATGATCTTAAGAGGTCATTTCCATCCTAAAAGATTCTATGATTATTCAGTTTGTGAAATTAAACAGTTTCTATGTATACAAACAATACTTCTTTAACAATTGTATGAATAATAATTAAGGAGAAATGCTTGCATCATTGAAAATTATGTTTGCAATGAAAATTCTGTAGGACTGAATGTTTTCAGCTGGAACACACCATCTAGACAGAGGAGTCAAACTGACCAATCAGTTAGCTATACATACAGCTCATCTTTTAGTCATTAATGGTCTTGATTCCATCCTAATCATAGAATCATCAACTCATACAGTGTTAAGGGGTTGGAAGGGACCTTAAAGATCAGCTAGTCCCAATCCCCCAGCCATGGACAGGGACACCTCCCACTAGACCAGGTTGCTCAAGGCCTTATCCAAACTGGCTTTGAATGCTGTCGAGGTTGGGGCATCCACAACATCCCTGGACAACCTGTGCCAGTGTCTCACCAGCCTCACAGTGAAATGCAGCCCAATTTAAGAAAATCTCACTAGGCAGGAGTGAGCTTGCTGTTTCTTTGATCTGGTTTTAAGGATGAACTTTCTACACTGGCATTGTGAAATCTACTGCTGCTCTCTGTGGGCAAGGCTAAATCATCCTGGATGCTCTGTTGAAGCCAGATACAGCAAATTTTCCTCACTCTGTGAAGTGCTTCTTTCATACACAAACAAAAAACCTCAAGCTTACAAACCATCTGTGCAACTGGATAATAATTTTGACAAAGAAAAGTCTTCACAAGCACCATGTTGCCTTTTAAAACAGATGGAATGATCTATAATTTGGTCAGAATTCTGCACAAACAAGAATGCTGCGGTATATGCAAAGAACTATTTATTGTAGTCTTCCGTGCTAAAACACACCTGGTGTATATTGGTGTGGTAGGGTTTGGTTGCTTTTTTTTTCCAAAGAAAAATGGCTTCTTAAGAAACATAAGAAATTTTTTCTATAGATGTACTTTGCAAGTTGCACTTAATTGTAGTTAATCAACCCCATGTGACCAGAGGAAATAATAAGTAGCATTTGAATAACTAAACTGAGAGACTCTCGTCATATGATTTTTTGGATAAGGAAGCAGAGCACATACTGATCTCCTGTAAATGAATTTAATACTTGCTTCTTGGTATCATGTACTTAAAATAAAGGTATTATTGTCCTGTGTGGACATTTAGAAATAATTTATTACGTTTGTTAATTCCTTTAATATCATAATTTCATTCAGCTGGTAGCCTGTTAAAAAGAGTAAGTTTTTTTTTGTTATTCCTGTTGTAAGATAAATGCACAATTTTGTGACAGTAAATCTTTTCATGCTAAACCTAAGTAATGGCTCTGTAAACACTTTAGGGAACAAACCAAGTGAAAAATGGCAGCGGACATTTCCCATATAAAGATTAACTTCTTAATTTGTGTTTTGGACTCAGTATCTGCCCGTATTTTTGCTAAATAGTGTAGACCTTTCCTGCACACAGGCAAGGTCATGCTTTTTCTCTTGTTCCTCTGTTGTTAAATCTGATAAAAAGCAGTAAAGCTCTTAGATTGCAGTTTGTGACAGAGAACATGAATTTGTGTCTTTTTTGCATAATAGGAGCTCTTGGGAAACCATATTCAGTAAAGGCTCAGAGGTGGTGACTCCTGAGCAGCTCCAGTGTTGCCAACGAATTGTACAGCTTTGTAAACACTGCCTGCTGGTAGTTTACAAACATTCATCAGATTCAAGAGGATCCCCAACTGGGATGAGCCACCACTGGGATGATACAAGGTATAAATTTGAATATTTTCCTCCTAAATTATAAAAGATAGTACTGGAACAGGTTTCAGTCCATATTGCTACCACTAAACTTTTCTTTAAGTCTGGTTCACTCTGTATTTAAGAAAAAAACCCCAGCAAACTTCCCAACATTTCCCTTGATCCTGACTTTCAGTCATTCTAATCTCACTGCCCCAGTCATGAAGTGCTACCAAAAGAAAACATGACATAAAAATCTTGTGTGAAAGTACCCTTATTTAAGTCTTGATTGCCTACTGCCTAAATAGCTGCAGCAAAGGCTTTCCATAAAGTGAACTGAAAATTTCCTTTCTTCCCCTTCTCAGATGCCTCAAAGTCACTGTTTCCAGATTTGCATTCCTAGAGGTATCCTAACATGTCAGATACTTCTGGCTTCACATTCGCAGTGGGATGCTTTAGGGGCACAGCTCCAGCCAAGGGTCAGGTAAGTGCCATCTGATTTACTGTATTGCACAGTTTTGCAAAGTTGATTTCCAAAACCTATAGAATGAAAGTTTTATTATTACATCTTACGGAGCATAAATATATTTTCAAACCTTGCAAAACAGCATCATATAGTAAAAGAATTATTTGGCACTTACCTGATTCTCCATTGGCTGGTTTAGTTCCCCAACTGGATACAATAGGGGTTATAATATTGTCAGTATAGGGATTACTGAGAGTGCTCCAACTGTTTGCAATTCAGCAGTCACAGATGGAGAATTAAATGTCAGTTTTAAATTACTTAGCATCCAAATTCTATCCCATTTTAATTATTGTGTATATAAAATTACAAATGCTTTTTTAATGTAAAATATCTTACATATATTATTACATAGAAGAGCTTTGTGAGTTAAGTATTATGTGAAAAACAAATTTTTGATATATTATTTCCTAAACTTATTTTGTGACTTAATTGCTGACTTGATTTATCTCAGATTAGTTATTTGATACACTGGACCCATGTGTTATTGACATGTGGATCTTAAGACACTCTAACATAATTTAAAGCCAAGCAGAAAATGAATTTGTTTGATCACAGCACAAGTAGAAGTATGTTAGCCACAAACCAATCACATCCATATTCATATTCATATTCAGTATTAACATCTACTAAGCTATAGCAGGAGTATGGTAAAGTCATTTGGATTAGCTAAGACTAGAAAACCTTGAGGTTTTTATTACCTTTACTGTTAATACTGCAGAAAATTTTACATCATGACCAACCACAAACTATTCAAACTGATCAGATTACTCTGATGTACTCAGCTAAGAGGCGTGCATTTGGAATGCAGTGAAAGGGATGGTCCGAGGGAACTTTCTCGTCTCCAGTTTCTATATTTCTTTGGATGCTGAATGGAAGTTATTCATAACTTTCATAAGCTAGAGGAATCTAAGCCCTCTATATCCTAAATATCAGTAATGGAGTGTCAGAACAACTCTGATTGATCAAAGTTACAGTTTTTATATTAGTCTCCATAAATGTTTCATCTATACATGGATACAGCAATATGCCAGTTACCCATGATATTCTGAATTTGTGAAATGAAAGACACATATGGAAATAAAGGCTCTTGTCTGTTACAGCCCACAGTTGTAAGGGTAATGAACTACTTTTCTAGAAATGGGAGAACCACAATACTATTTCACTTTTCATTTAGATTTCCGTTTTTAATGAATCTCCACTACTAATAATAGTTTTCCTGACTCTCCATAAAATTGTGTGGAGCAAGAAAACATCAGAGTATAATTTAATAAATGCATGAGAAGTCAAATTTTTCAAGACTTTATAAAATCTAATTTGAAGAACTTAGTTTTTTCTGAGCACAAACCAATTTTTTATTTTGTTTGTGTTTAGGAAATAAAAGTTTGTGAAACTAAAGCTTTCACAGTTTACAAATAGATACCTCTTTAGCTGGGAAAATTTATTTGTACAGGGAGAGATAAAAAGATAATGAAAACTGCCACAGAGTTCTTTAATAACTTCTCAAATTTCAATTCTATCTTTTAACTGTAAATTCACTAAGTAAATAAAATATTAGGACTGCTCAAAAACTATACCAAAGTCTCTTAAAAAAATTAGCTAAAATAAAACTGTGTAAAAACTCATAAATTAACCTAATTTATTTTTACAAAATAAAAAAACGTGTACCACTAGGTCCTTACAGTTTGCTAGATTCCCTTATCTATTACATGGCATATTCTCTGGGAAGTATTGGAGTTTTTTACTGTATCATCAGGGAAAAGTAGGACTCGGTCTGGTGACATAGTCAACTGTCAAGCTCACCACCAACCCATTATAGATCAGATTTTATTTTTTCAAAAATTGTTCAAAAATATATTGATGCTAAAGTTTTTCTCAAGCTTAAACAAAGCACATGTGTACACTTTCTTATATAGATTGTCTCCCCTTGACACTGTGCCACTGTTTCTATCCATGAGATCAGTCTGACCATTTTAACTTGTCATTAATCAATATGATTCACTGGAATTGCACAACAATTTTAAAGCAATAATTTGTACAATGTGTTGTGTTAATCCATCCTAACATTGACATAATTCATTGTGAAATTCTGATTTAGTACGGATGTTATTTTTGCACTCTTAATTGACTTCTACAATTAACGATTAGGTAATTATAGCATGAAAATATTTAGGAATTAATGTTAGGCACATGATAAAATATTGTTTGTATTATTAGATGAAGTAAAAGTTGCCTGAATGCCAGTGGTAAATAGGCACTGATGTGAATTACTAGGTTGTAGGATCATTTCTTCCTTTACTACAGTAATGATGATAACATGTCTATTCTTAGAGCATTAGAGCTGGAAATCAACGCTGAAAATAGTTTTTGGTCTCTAATCAGGTTTTTTTTTTTACAATCCAACTTTTTATAAGCTGGTTAATGTAATTTGCAGCTTTTGCCCAGTTTAAATTAAACAGGATTCTATTGTTTACACAGGATTCCACTGTTTATTTATTTCATGGCTTGAAACATAAAGGACTAGAAAGTTGTTTGATCCTCATGCAACAGAGTTTTAGATTCCTTTTCTGAATTAGCTTGTGCCTATTGCCCTCTGTGTTTCATAAATAGAATTTACTGCTCTGAGTTTCCTGCATACAACCATTATAAAGTCTGGCACATTAACAACTAATTCTTTTGCTCTTGAATGTTGCTTTGTCTGTAAACTTTGCTGTGTTTTTCATATCCTTTTTAGGTATTTATTGCCAAGACCTTCACTGTTCATCCTGAAATCATCCTCATCCAAATTTAGCTGCAGTTCATCTGGAATGCCTCGCCCTAACATTTTGTTCACACACAGATACAGTCACTTGTGAAGTAAAAGGAAAATTGCTGTCTGTAAATAATGGCACTCAATTTCTTTTTTTTTTTTAATTTGTGATGGAGCTAAACATAAGCACTGTTAAATATTTCCTACCATCATATTAAAATAAAATTTAGCTGAAAACCTACTGTAAAAGCATAGCTTTTCTGGGAACATAAACCTTGTTAAGTTGTTTACACACATGTGAATGTGTAGATCTTGCTAGGTTTATAAGTAATTCCTTCCTACTAGAAATGTTATTTTTGCTGCAGAATATATAAAATGGAATTGTTCTTGAAGATTCTATTACAGTATTACATTATTTTGTAAGTACAATACTTTGACTTGAAAATTATTTATTGTAAACTATATTATTTATTGTCTAAAATGTAATTTATCCTTTAACAAAGCAGATAATTTAAAAAATCTAGTAGAACAGTAAAACTGTAACAGTTATCAAAAATAATCTGATCAGTTCTTGGACCTGTTTAAAATAAACCCTGAAACTCTGTAAGCCAAACCTAAAGCAGACATATTTTTATTTCTCCTCTGAAATGACAAGATCTATTTAGTGCTGCTATTTTTCTTAAAGGACATGATGTAGTATCTTTTAGCCAAAGCGAAGGCATCTAGTACACAAACAATAAATATCACTTTAGGCATTCACTTCCTAATTGGATTCTCATAATAAAATGGAAGCCAGTGTTTGTTTCCAGGTTTTCATTGACATTACCTATATCCTGTGCCTTTAGGTTTCCTTTGGGAGCAAGCAGTCATCCCCAGCTCGCACACGCATGCATAGTGCATAGTTTTTCTGTTACACTGCATAAGTGGTAAAGCAGACATTTTTAGGAAATACTGCAGCTGTACTGTATTATTTCAAACTTAAGCTATTGGTTTGTTGTAGTTTTTAGCATGCAATCCAGTACCTACTGTAGAATGTATCTTTGCAATGGACAGTATTTTCTAGATTGCTGACACCTTTAAATGTTGGAAATGTAATTAATTAGAAAGCTCTCATTCAGATCTAGATTCCTGGGGCTGGCTGAACAGCACAAAACCAAAATGAGCCAGAGCAGGAACCTAGTATTAACAGGATTTGTAGCCTGAAAACATAATTCAGGTTTTGCTACATACAGCCATTCATCCCACTCAGCATTGTGCCATGTGAGCCTTATTCATTATAGAAATAATTATTAAACAAATCTGTTAATCTAGATTTAAAAATTAATTAAGTTTTTTAACTGAGTAAAGTACAGAGTAGTTATTATTTACCAAAGACTTGTGTACTTATCAATAATTTAAACCTGAAACATGTTTGTAAATTATCAATGTATTTCAGGTATACTTTAAAAATAATGTGGGGGCTAATTATCCTCAGGAGCAAATATGTTAGTGTTTTTTGATATCCAACAATTTAAGACAAATTTAAGAGACTTAAGAGATTTAAGATTGAAGTTGTACGGAAATTATTTTTTAAAAAGTTTTAGTCATAGGATATATAAAAACTGGGAATTTGGTTGAGATTTTTGATGCCTGTGCTGTTTTGCCTCAGCTCTAGAACTGCAGAATAGATAACAAGAATATTTGTAAACAATTAAAAAACCCTCTTGAGAACTGCCAGATCAAAGCAGTCTTTTGGTCTGGTGAAGTATTTTTAATTTTTGTGGTAATACTAGTTCAGTAATATAGTATGTTCACATTAATTGTGTATCTCTTTTGGTCCATACAGTGACTATTAAAGCATACTCTGGTTACCTGTAACACCTAATAAAAGCTGTAAATTTTCTCTTCTTGGAGGAGGCTTCCATTGTATTCTACTTTTGGCCATAAGGGTAAGATCAGCTTCCAGCTTAGCTTGCCAGACTCAAACAGAGCTTTAGGATAGGAGGTTCACATGTCTTTTTTTTCCTTTTTTTTTTTTTTTAACTTCACTATGTTTTCTATTCTTGAAGGCCAGTGCTGGGCCAGGTCAATCTGTACAGAATACTCTGCCAAAAGAAAGAGGGCTACTAACCATACCTATGGACAGATCTAGAAAAAAAATACATTTAGCATGTACAAAAGTGGACCAGATGGTGGTTTACATCTGACATTACGTAATATATTTGTATTTCTGATAGCCTTTCCTAAAGTGGTCATGTGTTCCTAATAATTTGTGAATCAATACCTTCAATAAACGTCATGCTACTTTGCTGCAGCTCCTCAGAACCAGCGTGTGTGCTCTGCGGGTGAATTACGGGCTGCACCTGTAGCCCAGCTCCAGGTGGTGCCGTAGGTTGGAAGCATTTACCCCATTCCTCTGCAAAACAGCAGCAATTTGCTTTGTGATCAGACCAGTGATCAGACCAGTGGTCCTAGGAAGTCTTAATTAGCGGCCTTGAGCTCCTGCAAGCCCTGCTGTGGCAGCACCTGCAGCCTTCTGAGCAGCAGGCCTGCCCAGCCCTCACCCCGGCCCCACCATCCAGGCTTTGCTTAGGCAGCAACAAACTCGTCAGGCGTGGGCCTGAGGGTAGCACCCGCCGTGTCTTCCGTAGTGTAACGAGATCCCGGGTCTGTTTTCAAGTGCTGTGGGAGCTGTGATGCGAACCAAAGGAACACTAATAAATGTTCCCAGCGGCTGAACTTTACCCAGTGAAGACACGAATGGAATAAGGTAATGGGTTCTGTAGCGGTGTATCACAGCACCTGGAGCGCGCTCGGTGCGCGTCCAGCGGAGCCCCGGCCCGCCCGGCGGTGAGAGGGGAGCGGGGCAGCGCTGAGTTCCTCGTTAAGGTTTATCAATAACGGGACCTCCGGAAGCCCCGCTGGCGGTTAGTCAAAAATATCGCCCCCTTTTTTTTTTTTTTAAATTCCCGCGCCACGGTTTTTACAGTTCATTAGTCGAGAGCGGCTGGCAGCGCCGGCACTGCCCTTTCCGGGTCGGGCGCGGGGCTGCACCCGGCAGGAGAGGCCGGCGAGGAGGCAGCGCAGGTGAGCAGCGGCCCCAGGCGGGGCTGAGCAGCGGCAGCGCTCACCGGGCCCCGGGGCTCGTACTGCCCCAGCCTAGGGATGGGCTCGGAAATGCCAATTATTAAACATTACAAAGACTGCACGCGTTGTTTGAGGTCCAAATACCTTTTGGAAACCATTGCTTAAATGATGGAGTAAACGTTACTTGAAGCACATCAAAAGGACACCTGTTTGTAGACCTTGGCCTTGGGTTAGTGTCCTGTCTAGAAAGAATGTCTTATCCTCATTATGGAAAAATTAGTCTCTAACTGCTGATTCTCTGTACTGAAAAGTAAACAAATTAATCAGCGTTTAAAATTACATCTGAATGGTTCCTTATCTGGTCTAGGAGTCCTAGAACAAATTCACTTATATATATAAAACCTTAAGTTCACAGTTTATGACTTTCTCTGGATATTCAAGTGAAAATACTGAAAATATGCCCAGAGGGATCTGGACAGGCTGGATTGATTGGCAGAGACCAAGAGTACAAGGTTCACCAAAGAGAAGTGCTGAGTCCTGCCCTTGGGTCACAGCAAACCCCTGCAGTGCCACAGGCTTGGGGCAGAGTGGCTGGGAAGCTGTGTGGCAGAAAAGGACCTGGTGGTGCTGGTCAACAGCCACTGGATATGAACCAGCATATGGCCAAAGAAGGCCAGTGGCATTCTGGCTTATATGACAAGTAGCATGGCTGGTAGGACTAGGACAGTGATTGTCCCCTAGTGCTTGGCACTGGTGAGGCACTGCGAGTGCTGTGTCCAGCTCTGGGCCCTTCGGTGCAGGAAGGACACCGAGGTGCTGCAGGGCAGCCAGTGGAGGGCAGCGGAGCTGGTGAAGGGTCTAGACAGTAAGTGCTATGAGGAGCAGCTGAGGGAGCTGGAGATGTTTAGCCTGGAGAAGGGAGGGCTCAGGGGTGGCCTTATCTCTCCCTACAGCTCCCTGAAAGGAGGATGTAGCCAGGTAGGGTCAGGCTGGTCTCCCAGGGAACTGGTGACGGGACAGGAGGACATAGCCTCAAGCAGTTCCAGGGCAGGTTCAGGTTGGATATGAAGAGGAATTTCTTCACAGAAAGGGTGATTAGACATCGGAATGGACTGCCCGGGGAGGCGGTGGAGTCACCATCCCAGGAAGAAAAGACTGGACATAGCACTTGGTACCATGGTCTGTCTAGCTGACATAGTGGTGTTTGGTCATAGGTTGGACTTGATCTCGGAGGTCTTTTCCAGCCTAACTGATTCTGTGAAAAGACTGAATTGCATTGACAATGATAGCATCTAATTTAAATGTTAGCAAATATGAGTATTTGCAAGTTAGCTTTGCATGCATTTTTAAAACACTTAACTTGAAGCTGTTGCAATGGGAATCCATTTTCAGGAGGAAATAATTTGCTGTTAAATGGCATTCTTACTGGAAAATCTTTCACTCCAGCATTTGCTAAAAACATTTGTAATTTTTTCTGTATGTGGTAAAATTCCCATGTGTTAGTTGTTATCCTGCATCTGTGTTCTTTGTTCTCTGCCAGCCACCTCTGTGCAGTTCCCTGCATTATTGAAATCTCTTGTTAACATAGAAGAGTCTTTGTTAGTGTGTAAATACCTGTAGCACTTTAGGACTCTTAAGGAAATGAGGGTAATTTTACCATTTACGTATATGGAACAGAAGACTCTGCTTGTGGGGGATCAAGGCAGATGCATTCTTGATGTTTTTAACGGATTCTTATTTCTTCTTTGAAACAAAAGGCAACATTTTTGCAGAGAGGAAAACTGCTAATACTGAACTGAGTAATGCCCTCCTTTCAGCACACATGCTATAGCTTATGCTATAAAATAATGCAGTTAAGACTACCGTGTATGGCCCCAAGTACCCACTGAGTGGGTCAGTCTGGTTTAGCACCACGGAGTGAAGTGCAGCCCGTGGCTGGCTGAGATGGTGGCTGACACGGGTGCCCAGAATCCCGTCAGCGTGCCATGCTGGCTCAGGTGGCTGCACAGCAGTCGGTCCCCTCTGCGCCGGCCCCTGTCAGGACTTATCAGCAGCATTATGAAGGATAGGGGAGCGCAGCGGAGTGACCCCTGTCTGCCCTTCCCGCCGTGCCCTCGCGGCACCGCTGCTCCCAGCTCCTGTCACGCAGCTCTGCTGAGCACCAGCACACAGAGTGCCACGGGAGTGATGTCTGTCAGCACAGGCAGCCCACTCGCTGCAAAGCACTGCCTTTCAAGGCTGAGGGTGGCAGTCATGAAGTAGATTGGAGCCCAAAAAGGATATAAAAAGTAAGGGGATCTGGTGAGAAAAAACATTATCCTGGAGAAGGTTTAATATTAAAAGTTTTCATTGTACCCACCTTTGTGGAAATTATTTGCTATTATGGCAAATAATTCTGCCTTGGAAGAACAGATAGTTTCACTTAATGCCATATATAATTTTCAACTGAGTGGCACAGTGTCATCTGACTATCCTACATCGTTATACCCAGTAAGTTGTTCCTGACAAAATTCCCCACAATCCACTGTCTCTTTTGGAAGCTTATGAGAAGGACATGGAGGACTTTATTTTCTAAACAGAAGCTTTCAATTTCAAGATTAAAAAAAGAGTAATCCAACACTTGTATTTTAAACTTCTGTGTAGCGCACAGGTTTCTTGATCTGACCCAGGTACAAGAGCATCACTCTGGTCGTCCTTGCACTAGAGGGATGGGAGTAATTTACTTCGCAAAGAGAAATACAGCTCTGAGTGACACGCAAGTGGACTTAGCAAAGGTGCATCTGGCACAAGAATAGACAAATATGAGAACTCAATCTGTGTTTCCAGGAGAACGCACCTGCGCCCCGAGCAGCCCTCGTGTGTGAGCACCTCTCTGCTGAGTGGCCTCGCTCAAAACTGAAGTTGCTTCCTTGCAGCTCTGGCACTGCTTGCTCTTCCAGGGACTTGTGCATCACACAGAGCTGCAGGCTGCATTAGTTCTAGTGTTTGTTTGGT
Organism: Machaerirhynchus nigripectus; assembly: GCA_013397975.1. NCBI lineage: Eukaryota > Metazoa > Chordata > Aves > Passeriformes > Dicruridae > Machaerirhynchus > Machaerirhynchus nigripectus. The sequence continues at coordinate 98,078 of VZRQ01008166.1, read as the reverse complement.
AAAATAACTGATGGTACAGTATTCCTTACAAAGGCATTAAATTTGTCAAACAACTAAACATGGAAAATGAGAAGCAGTACAAACCGTCCTGTGCAGAGATCTGGACTCTTTCTGGTAACTAGTGAACTGGGGGGCAGTGTGCAGTCTAGACATGTTTTTTGAAACTGACCATGTTGGTAAATAGTTGGCAATTGTAATCTCAGAGATGCCTAGGTGTTGGAAGACTTGGACTTTCTTCCATCTCACCTACCCTTTCCTGTTCAGCCCTATTAGGTGATTGTGGGTGTTCTGCTGAGTCAGGCCTCTTTGCTCCCCATGCAGGGTTTGTACTCTTCATGGGTGTCAGCTGCTTTTTCACAATTGTGTGGGATTCAAGCCATCTGATTTCTTTTATTCTGATTCAGAGACTGAACAAAGTAGCTGCATCAAAATGGCACAGTAGTAGACGAGTATGCTGCGGGGCAGTTTAACTTCAGTCACGCTGGTGGTTGCTTTGGTGTTCAGTACATTATGCAGCCAGAAGCAACCAAGAAATCTTACTAGCATGGTGAAAAATATGTTCCTTTGGCACTTAAAATAACTTCTACAAGTATTGATAAAATGGGCCTGACAGCATCTTTCCAAACTTTAATTCAGTTAATCTGTGGGATGGTTTGCCAGATTAATCAGAATGACTGCCTAAAGCTGTGTGGGTTATACTCACTAAATTCGACTATGTGGCACACCAGACACGGTGTTTTCCTCTGTTTCTGTCTGTAGTGGAGTCAGTGTGTATGTTCCTCTCCTGTCACCATGGCCTCTGCTTTTGTTTTGAAACACAGGAATCCCTAACTTCCTTCAGCTGTGACCTGCCTTTTAACCAACTGAGAAGCCAAATGCTTCTCTGCACAGGTGTGCCACTGAGTATGACAGTACTGGTCACAGCTGGTGAATAATGGGAACATAGGAAGCAAGGGAATTTTTTTGAAAAGCAGGGTAAGTGCAGTAGTTCTGCACTTGCCATCTTCCAGGCTGTTGGTGTCTTCTCACACACGTTGTTGCAGCTGTCAGAGTAGGGTGGCTGTTTGCTGTGGTAAAGGAAGTTGTTGCTAACTCGGACTGTTCTTCCTAAGCTGGGACACTTTGCAGTTTTCTTCCCTTCCTTCCCTCCACCCCCAGCCCACTCAAGTGGAGGAAACGGTAAGCTTTGTGCATCTTATAACTGCCAGATGCTAGCAAGTCTGGGTTTGAGGAAAAAAGCTTTAATAGAAATATGAATCATCATCTGATGTGAAACAGTGTTCAAACTATCCAAGTATATGTTCCTGTGTTTGAATACAACTCTTTTACAGAAAACATGTTTCATTTGCCCAAATGGTATCCAATTATTATACTCTGCAGCACCTCTGCCTGTTGTGTATCTTCTTTCAAGTACACCAATCCAGGTATCATTAATGATAATAGAAAACCTACTTAGGATTAGAATGCTGAAGTAATTGGATGTCTACTCTTACTTGAGAAACACCTATATTGTGAAGAGGCTTGGCTCTCAGTCAAGCTTTTGCAGTGATTAAGTCTATTTCACACTATTTTTTTTCTCCTGTGCAGGCTGGAACCACACAGTGAGGATAGCTTTACTGCTTTTTATAGACAATTCAAGTAAATAAAGTTGGTATACACATTTCTGTGAGTTGGCAGCCATATAACTTGTTCTACTATTCTAGGAGGACAATTGTATGTATTTTTTTTTGTATCAATGATAACAACATCCAGTAACTCTAATGTGCACATCTTCATGTCAGCATTTTTGTTATTTAGGAATTTGTACCTTACCTGAGTTGCAGCTTAGCTTGCAGAGCCTCAGCAGGAAGTGTAACACTTTAATTATTTAATCAACAATAAATTGTACTTTCCTGTGTAGTGCTATTGTGTTTTATTCTTTTTAAATAAAATGTCACGTCTTCCAGATGCAACTTTCTTCTCATTGCACATCTACTGGTGAGTCTCCTCCATCTAGTAATGGTAGTCCAGCAATGCTCCTTTCCTGTGTCTGTACAAGAATAAAAAATATATAAAATTCAATATCGAGGTTTGCTATTCTGTGGGGAGAAAGGGTTTCACATTTTGGTCATGTTGGTCTTAAAGTACTGAGTGTTGAGATTATTTCTAGTTCAGGAAATTTATGTGGAGATCTGACAGCAGCGGAGCCATGACAAAGCACTGAGGCACCGCAGACTGCTCACAGTGCCAGTGCTGCGCTCTGCCTCTCCTCCTGTCCTCAGCAGGTGTCAGTAATGCCACCTGTGCCACTGTCACCAGCGTTCCCAGCAGCAGGGGTGCTGAGAGCAGCGTCTGTGTCAGCCATAAAGTCCTCTTCCTCCCATTCCTCTAACACTGGGCCTTGTTTGTGTTTTAGTTCTGTAAGTCTGCATAAGCAGAAAATATAAAAAATCTCCTCTCTGAGCAGGGAGGGCTCTCTCAGCTTGCAGGTTTTGCTTGTTCAAAACACTGGTAAAATAATTCATTTCCAACTGCAAGCCCCTTAGCACACAGGACTAAGGTTTTGTGGTGCAATGGCAGTAAAGGAATTACTTTAGCACTACCAATGATGGTTTTTCTCACTTACTATTATTATTTTAATTATTTTCTTCAAAATTGTTGGAGGAGATTTTTTTCCCAACTTAAACTTTTCTTGTTGCCAAGGCCAAGTGCAAGAACAATCTAGTAATAATTACCCTGGCCTTTTTGTGCTGATAATTATTGTTCCTGGGAAAATTTTCTTCTGAAAGATTGAATTCCTGTTAACACTCTTTAATCAAATAATGCAAATGACCCTTCCCTTACCTAACTGAGAAGCAATTCTTAAGATAGCAGTAGTTTTATACAAATTAATGTCAGGTGAGAGGTTTGGTGTTTGCTTTGTTTTTTATTTAAATTATAATCTTGTGTTATGTTATTAGGTGGAATATGAGGGCCAGCAGCATTTGTGCCATCAGATGTTGTCAGACATACCTACAAAAATACAAATCAAATGTCCTTTCCTTAAGTTTTCTCCTTTTTAAAAGCAGTTTGCTTTTCCTGTATTTTTGTGTTGTGTGGCATCACGTGAAAATTGCATTGCTGTATCTTTTATAATGCAGCTTAAATATTAGTGTTAATCATGAGTCTGAAATGTCACTAATGTGTGATTTGTATGAACCAAGTATGTCACGTATAATCTTGAGGATTAACTTGCAAACCTAGTTCATGTCATTGTAGTGATATGGGAGACGTGCAGCTGCTTGGAAGAGAAAAAGGTAGATAATCAGAGGTATAGAAAAGCAAAGTATTTTCTAATTACTGCTTTAGTCAAGGAAGAAAAACCTTTCTTGAGCTGTCCCCAAAGGGGTTGTCTAATTTAAACCAGTAATTGCAATTAAGAACATCAGCTAAAAGAATTATATAATGCTGCTCCACTTTGCTATTAAAAGCTTAAACTTTTGCTCCATTAAAATTGGAAGAGAGGAAAAAAATCCAAAAAGGATTTAATTAACTAGTAAACTTGAGTGTTTATCAACTGTAAAAATGATTTGATTTCTGTAGCAATAGGATATAAATCAACTTGGACATGCTAAAGATCAAAGTTAGAGTAACTGCAAAAACACTGATCAGCTATTTATTTACTTATTTTTTAAAATGAATTTTTAAAGCTCAGTATTTCAGAATATTTTTCCCCACTTACTATGGGTTTTTGGGACTTGGTGTTTAGGCCTGTATTTATTCTGTAAGCCATAAATTAAAAGGCAAAATAATCTGTGTGCCCCTTAATAAAGCCTCAGTGGTACAAAGTTGCGCTTGGATATATCAGCTGCGTCAAGGGACTGTAACCAGCAAATTTCTGCTTTCTGTCCAAGTTTGGGCTCAACTCTAAGTGAAATAATTTCAGTTAAGGTGTTATGCAGATCAGCAACAGTGAATTGACTGGTCTGAACTGTATAGGGTCATGGATGTAACAGGCTGCATCCCACCAGCTGCAGATGTTAGCAAGCATTAGACCTAAACTTGTGTCAAGTGTTTGAAAATGAGTTCTTACACATCGTAGTGCAGTTTTAAAGTGTACTTCCTTGTGCTGGAGTTGGTCTCACAAGTGATAAGTCATTATCTGATGGGAGCAGAAAGCAAACAAATATTTGTTCTGAGGTAGTTTGTGGGAATTCATACACTTTTTCTTTAGAACAGCACTGTCTTTTGCCTGGCTTGAAGTGATTGCACAACCCCCATCGAGGCAAACGGTGTTCAAGTGAGAAACAAAGAATTATGGCTGTGTAACAAATTGCAAGAGCACCCAGGGAAAACACGTGACCAGGGGGTGTAGATATCAAACACTTATCCACAAGGTTCATCCTTGCGCTGAGCCCAGGTATCTCCTCCTTGGTTTTCGCCCTGAGGTACCCTGAGGGCAGCAGCAGGCTGATGCTAGGGTTGAATAGCGTTGAGGGGGCTGAGAAATGCTGTAGCAGATAATTTCTCAGGGTTCTCCCATAACTCTTCACATCTCTTGTTTTGGGGGTGTTAGCCTGGAGAAAAAGAGGCTCAGGAGGGAACTTATTGCTCTCTCCAATTACCTGAAAGCACAGGTAATTGGAGAGAGCAGTAGGTCAGTCTCTTCTCCCAGGTGACAAGAGGAGAGAGCCTCAAATGGCACCAGGGGACATTTAGAATGGCTGTTAGGAAAAATTCCTTCGCTGAAAGAGTGATCCAGCATCATGACAGGGTGCTCAGGGAAGTGGTGGTATCATCATCCCTGGAAGTATTCCAAAAACTGTAGATGTGGCACTTAGAGACATGGTTTAGTGGTGGACTTGGCAGTCCTTGGATTTGATCATAGAAGTCTTTTCCAGCCTTGATGATTCTATGATTTTACAATCATGCTGTTGCTCTTGATATCAGTTTCCATTATCACAGCTTATCTGACATCCATTACACCATTGTTTTGATTCTGTTGTATGTTGTAAAGATGCACGTTTGGGCTGTTAGTTAAAACATCTACAATTTCTGCTCCAGAGGTGTGTTGCTGTTTAGGAATTAATCAGTTTATGTTCTTACCATTCATGACTTTGTTAGAATCATTTGACTGAAGTATAGCTCCATTAATCTCTCTCTTGACTATTTATATGTAGTTAGTTTAAAATTTCACTCATCAGGACATCTGCATGAAGTATAACTTCTAGTCACTCCTGGACTAGCAGCTGTAGTGGGAATACTAATCAAATGGCATGGTCACAACAGTTCTCCTGCTATTATTCCGTTCTGTGTATGGGTGCTGCAATTTTAACTACACAGGTTCACTCACAGATTTTTAGGGAAGTTTTAAAGATGTTCAGAAACTCTCATTGATTTGATTCTCTCACTTCCAGGTGTGAATTCTTTGATTTTCAGATTAGTTGGGTGCATCTGGATCAAGTGGGATGAGTTGCTTTTTGAAATACGTTAAAAGATAAGATTTTTCTAAATATCACTAAGTCCTTGGGCGGCTGCTCTTTTTTATACTTATGAAAAATCTATGTGTTTCTTTATTTGTTGTTCACAGAAGAAGGAGGGACAAAGCTTTCAAACTGTGGTGGCTAAAATGACATGTCACCACAGTTAATACATCTCAGTAAAAGAAAGAGAATTTAAAGATGCTGAGCATTTTATTGTGTGCCGTTGAAATCCAGGAGAACCAGTAAGTGTTCTCCCATGTTAATGAGGAATGATTTTCACCTATTTTTACGCATATAGCTTTGGAAGCTTTATTTTAGGTGCTTAAATTAAGAAGACTGTCCTTTGTTGATTAGATTTTTTCACAAAAATAAATGGAGCAAAGTATTTGCCCTCCTTTAGTACCTTAAGTCCATGTGTACCCTAAGGATTAATCACTTTAATTTAGATTATTTTTCCCAAATGAGAAATAGCCTGAAGGTTACTGGGCTCTGTATAACTACCACACAGACCTGGTTATAAACGTTATTACTGCAGTTCTGTGCAGCCCAGGTGGAAAGGACAGGGATTACTATTAAACATTTTTATAGCACAACATATGTACAAGCAAACAGGCTAACACAGAGGAGACAAAATAGGACAACAGCTGAGGAAAACAGGGATCTAGCAATATCACTGGTGAGAAGGTGTTGGCTAAGGAGGAATTTAAACCAGGAGGGTGGTGAGAGTAGGAAGGCCCACTGGGGGTGAGATGCAGGAGAGTACAGAAAGTGGGAAGGACTGTGTTGTGGTGCTGTGCTAGGTCTCTGCTCTGTGAACAGCGATGGGGTTCTTTCAACAAGGATGAAGTGAGCAAACCAGTTTGCTTTAATTGTCATATCCTGTTTATTCTGCCACTACACATAAATAACTGTATTTACACTGAATTTTTCAGTAAACACTTTACTGTTTTCTGGCTTTGCTTTTCCTTCCTTAACCTCCAGAGTAGTAGAGGACAGCTGCCATTGCCATATGAAAAAACCGAAACAATATAATATTTTTTCCAAAACTATTCTTCCCTTTCAACGTACATATTTTTGATTAATATTTTTGTGCATGTAGATAAGGTATTGTAGATAAAGTATTTAAGCCACTTTGGTAAAGTAGCCTATGGCATATAAGCCTGGTGAAGGAGCTAGGACAAGACCAGCTAACTTTTTGCATCATTAGCCTTTTCTTAGACATAATGATTATGACATATGAAACAGCATTTTAATAGGATTAAAATCAGAAGGTAAAGGTTATTTGTAAGACCAGTTTTTGAATCAGAGTTGAATAAATATTTTTTTAGGGCTGGAATTGTTGCACAGAGAAATTTGTGTCAGTACTCCACATTGACCAAAAGAGAGCAACATAGGCACACTGTACGTGCTTCAGGAAGGGGCCATTTTACGCTGTAAGCAGGAACATATTGTCCTCTCTTTTAGAGTCTGTATTTTACCTGCCTCTGAATGTGATGAATGTGGTGCAGTTATTATTTAGGTTTATAGTTATTGATGATGTATATTTTATGGATCATATTTTTGTCTTTCAGATGTTTATGTACAATATGTTTCCTCATTCATTATGATTGCATTTAGGATACACGCTTAGACATTTACTGAAACATTGCTGCTTTTCTTTCCTGCTAGGAACTTTTTTCAATGGCAGAATTTGTATTCATGAATTTTCTTTGGCTAAAGTCATTAAAATGTACTTAACATTTTTAGTTTTATTGAATGCGATCAGCTATGTGTTTGATTGACGTGGAAAAATAGCATTCATCCTGTGGCCCTTGGCTGGCATCAAGGTGTTTGGGGCATGGTGTTGTGGCCTTGTTTGGAGCAGTGCTAGATCCAGGGATCTTCGTGGGCTGAAACGAGGGGAGATCTTACTNTTTTTTTTTTTTTTTGCATTAGTGTTTGTCACCATCCTGAGTGTATAGACTATTTTATTTAATATTCAGATTCATTTTGCTGAATAATCCTTTTAGCCCCAGAGATGATAAATGCACTCAGATATACTTGTTTACATAGGTGTTTGGAAATTGCTTGAAGTCCCTTTCTTAAACTATTATGTCCATCTTGAATTAGTAGCTGTGAATTTTTTTAAAGCAAAACTCAAGATTGACAATCCTCAAAGTAGAAGAACAAGGAATTTGTAAGGCACAAGGTTGTTTTTGGAAGTGCAGCGTTCAAAACCTACCTGTGTTGTTTCTTGTAACTTGGATTTGGGGTTGGTTATGAGCAAGCTGGTTGTTTACACCGTGTGTATGTTAGTGCACCCTGTGGCCCTTGGCTGGCATCAAGGTGTTTGGGGCATGGTGTTGTGGCCTTGTTTGGAGCAGTGCTAGATCCAGGGATCTTCGTGGGCTGAAACGAGGGGAGATCTTACTGCAGTGGGAAAGGGAGAGATGAGCAAAAAAGCCTGTCCTGTACCAGGCTGAGAAGGGAAGTTTTCTCCTCCCTCTTTCTTGCACGCAGAAGAGAGCGAATAGTTTGACTCCTTTTCCCTTGTTTGTTCAGAGGCTGAATTAAAATGGATCCAAGTTAGTTTCAGCTTGTTCCTGCTAAGCCATTAGAAACTAAGATCTGTAAATGTTCCGGTCACTTCCAATGTCCCAGTAATAGATATTTCTTCAGTGCAGTAACACTGGCTGCACACAGTAGGGCCGTGTTTGAGAGGACATTCAATGAGCTGGGGTCCTCGGGCAGGGATGGGGCTGGAGTTCCGATGTGCAGCTTGTGCCAGTGGCCACCCACAACTCAACAGCACGGATGGCCTCAGGCAAGCCCTGAACTCCACAGGGACTCTTGAACAGATCCTTTAGTCCAAATGGCTTTACTAGGATTCACTTAAGGGGGTCCAGCAAAAAGACATCTGAATGACATCTTCAGGCCTGTGGCATGATGGAGAGAGCCAGAGTACAGGAAAACAAGTAAAGAAAATGCTGAAAAATTGCTGTAGCAAAACCCATCATGGTTATTATGAATGTGGGTGATGCATAGTAACAGAAATGAAATATGAGATGTGTGTAAAATAGGAGTGAGTTTGAATTTAAATGTGGCCAGAGGCAAAGCAAATGATGGTGTTTCTAGTAGAAACCTTGCATGAAAGACTTCCTGGAGCCAGGAAATGCTAGGTGTGTGTGTCTGGAAAGGAAATTGTAGTCTTCTATAGCCTGGATTTTTGAACGCATGTGCCACTATTTACTTTTGTTTAAAGATACATAGATAGTTAATATCAGACTTCAGTATTCTATGGAAGTTCCCTGTGAAGAACAAAAGGGAAGCCCCGATAGATGCTCGATGTGGGACTGAGAGTGTATTGGGCTCTGGAGAGCTGAGCAAAGATGCAGCAAGATTTGGCTGTGCTGGAGGCTTTGAGACGGCGTTTGTTTGTTGTGGTGCGTCTGTTGGACTAAGCAGCTCTTCTTCTGAGACTTCTGTGCTCAGAGAGTGACCCTGTGTGTGCCAGGCAGACTCTGCCCCTGAAGAGCCACGCTCACATCTCTTTGCCAGCTGCTTATAAACATCGGATTGAACCTATTTTTCATGCCCACTAGAAGACATGTCTCCGTAAGATGCCCAAAGTCTAAATGTAAGGACTGCATGCAAATAAGACAAAGTATGTATAGCTCTACAGATCTACATGCATGTACACACATGAATTTTGCTCAAAATAATTAAATCCAGATTTCTGGAAGACTAGATTTTCAATAAAAACAGTTTTTATGACTACCAGCCAAGACCTCATCCTTTTTCCAAATATTTTCAGACTAAATAATCATTTGAAAGAAGCATAGACTAGTAATTCTGGCGCTGATGAGGCTTTCAAGCCTTAGGACTCTGGATGTTTCACATGATTGAAACAGAGCATTTTTGAAACTCCTGTTGCAAAGGTATGGGGCCTTGCAACAAAATTTTGGCTAGTTTTCTACAGAGTGGGGGTACAGTGATTCTGCCCAAATGAGAGGTGTTGACATAGTTTAAAAAGCTGAATTCAGGAAGGCTGCTGTGTGACCTTATGGATTACTTGGTTTTATAGACTGAACTCAGTTTCCTAATTCTGACTTCCAGTATGTGGAAAGAGTATTCCCTCTTTCTAGATTAATGAGATTCATCATGGGTTATAAAGTCAAGCTAGGGAACCCAGTTGAGGAAGGAGCATTTGCACAAGAGACATCTAAACAAGAGACCCTCATGGATTTCTGAATCTACATTTTCGTGCATAGTTCCCCAGAAACTATTTTCTTATGAAAAATATTGCTAATGACCTAACTGTTTTTTTTACTCACTGTAGTAGTTGTCTGTATATGTACATAATCAGCCATGAATGGTATTTTAAGTATTTAACTGTGTTAAATTATCAGTGTGAATTAAACTGACTTCAGTATGAATGCCAGTGGTACACACAGAGACAAAATATAACTCATGTTTCCAGACTAGGTTTGTACAGTTTCTGTGAACAAAAGGTGCTTATCCTTTACTAACAAATTATATATTCATCAGTGTAATTGGTCAGGCTGTGATTGAACCATTCTTCTTTAGAGTGAAGTGTGTATTTTCAATGGTCTTGTTGCTCTGCTTTTTGGCCCATGCAAACCTTCTGCTCAGGATGCTCTGGTTTTCAGAAATGCTAAGAGCAATACAATGAAACTGCCAGTCCTAGACTATAAATTTGGGGAAGTTTTGGTGAAATGAGTTTGTGTGCCCGAGAACACCCTTCCTTTAGGTTCCCACTCACAGAAGGTATACGGAGAACAAAAAGAAACAAGAGCCACTGTGTAGGTGGGATGAGGTTTTTGAAATGTTAAGCAAATGAGTGTGTCTGTGCTGAGAGCTTCCTGTGCTCAGCAAGTGCCCTAATGTACTCTGTGCAGTTGCACAGGAGTTTTTTGCTTTGGCCTGCACCCTTTGAGAGTAATGGGTTAGTGCTTGAGACTGGAACCCTGTAGCTCCAAATTGTGGTAATGTCAGTATAAAAAAACAGTTAGGATTGATCCTTGAGCAGGGATTACTTTTCATGGTCATACTGTGTTCCTGTGAAGGTCAAGTTTGGGAGAAATTTTATATATCTGTATCTATATAAATGCATATGTCTATTTAAAAAAAAACCCCTATCTGTTCCCCTGAACATAATCTGTAGTGGTGTTTCAGGTATTTGATTATTTTTAGTTTGTCTCTTCCTAGCTTCTGTCTATTGACAACTATTTTCTGTTCATCTGTCTATGCAAAGCAGAATCTAAAATGCTTCATGCAGTTGGTAATGGGATTCTTGGTAAAGGTAGATTTCAGGTGCGAGGAGAGAGAAAAATTATTGGAACGGGAGAAACATCCAATTCAGCTCTGGCTGTGTTTGCCTCTGTGACTCGTTTGTGTAGCACAGCACTGTAGCTCTTACCACCTAAAAAGCTCTGCATCGTCTGATCCCCTGCTGTAAGGGTGAGATGTCTAAAAGAGCTCAGCAGGGGCATGGGAATTGCAGAACTTGAAGATCAGAATGGACCAATACAGAACTTACAATAATTGTTTAAATCTGTAGTATCCAACTGGTGGTGGATGATGGCTTCAGACTTTTGCTTCTCATAATAATTTTAATGAAGCTGTAGCTTTCCAGCCACGTGTGATGTGAATTTGGAGATTGGTTGTTGCTCTGCAGTGCCCTCAGCAGCAGGATGTGGACACTGCTGCCACACCACCACCAAGATGTAATCATGTTACCCAAACAAAGCATGAGAGCAGTAGGATCATATGGGGTATTTTTCATTAAATTTTTTTTTCTTTTGTTTTAGACAGAAAAGCCTCGTAAGTTTAGGAGTCATTTAAAATGCTTTTAAGCATGTAACCGGAATGTAACATGAATTACCATTTCACATTTCACTGCAATTCTTTGCATGCTGTCAGTGATTCCTGGCTCTGTAAATTATGGCTAAGTTAGGCCATCCTACAAATCCTGATATCTTTGCATAATCTCTGTTGTGAACAGTAAAAGCATGTGTATTCTGCTAATCCATATTCAGATAGAAGCCTGCAGTCAGAGTGCTAAATATAATTTGGTTTTAGGCCAGGAAAAATATATTATCTTTTTTTTCCTATGAAAAAACTCTCTGAAGCAAATGAAATACTGCCTTTTTGGTGTCTTTTTGTTTTTAATTTTTAAAAAAATATTCCACAGCAGACATTCTCCCCATAGAAAACAGCAGGAGAGTTTTCTTACATAATAATCTGACAGATGTGTCATGGTATCTAATCCCTTAAACCTCCAAAGCCCTCTGATAGTGGATGTTTTAAAAGGCCAGATTGAAAAGCATGCTGCTCTTTTACTGAGTCTTTGCCTTCAGTGCCCATTCCCCACTTGATCACTTCATTTTGCTAAAGCACAGTATGTGATAACTTGAAGTTGAGAGAAAAAAATTATATCTTAGAAAGCAGAATCAAAAATACCACTAAAACAAATACTGCCAAATGAAAATACCATTTAAACCTACATTTACATCTGGATCTTTTTTTGGTGCTTTCTCTGAGATTCTGTCAAGAAGTAAATCAATAATAATTACACACACAAAGTGACCAGCAGACTTGCAACTGAACCATCAGGATTTTCCCATTCCTGAACTATGCAGCCGTGTAATCACATTACTGTAACTCTTGTACCTCACGTCTCGTCCTTGCCGTGCCTTCCAGCACCGTGTCCAAGTGCACCGCAGGCCGTTCGAACTGGGTGGCCCTGGCTTCTACTTGCCTGGGTAAGCACCTGGCATTCTTTCTAAAATAACAGTCATTAGAAAAGTCTTTGCCTCTTAGCTCATTTTAGCCTTTTCTTTTTCAGAGCAGTTATAGCTTTAATAATCCAAATGTCAGAGGGAACATGAATTCGGAAGATCATGGTTTCAGTTAATCATGTTAAGTAAGTTCCCCTGATAGGTACAGCAGCATACAACCTTATTTCAGCTACCAGGAATTTTAGATAAGTGAGGTTTAGGTAATCAACCTCAGAATACGTGTGCCTAATGCACCATTTGCCATAAAATTGTGTACTATTACATGGGTGTTGGATCTGAACTTGTTCCTAAATTTAAAGGAAGCAAATGTTTAGAAAAGAAAAGCTGACTTCTTTGGGATTTTGACATCTGCAAAATTGCAATGTGGTCTTAAATGTATAGGTAAAAAACTATGCTTTAGAATACATAAGAACACCTAGAATTTATTTCAGAAACTGTTTTCCTATCTGTTTTGACAAAATTGCAGTTTTCTGGTTTTTATAATCCTCATTACTTTCGCTAAGGCAATTATTTAGGGCTTTATCTTTGAAACGTGAACTGACTTGAGTTATCTCACCTGATGAGGTTATCAAAGATTTGTGAAATGACACTCTGGAACTGAGAAACTAATCATCTCTTGTTTGATGACACAAGCCTGTCTGTCTTTTCCATGAATTCAGCAGCTAACCTTGACTTTACACATGGCCAGTTTCTACATTTTTTGCAGCTTTAAAAAACCCCATTTTTCAACAGATTAATCCTATAATGCAGTGGTTTCTTTTTACAGTGAGGATTTCTGAGTGATTTTTAGTTTTGTTCAGGCTAAGGTTCTTTATACCAGCTGTACACACAGAGAATGCAAGATAAAAACAAAAGAGGACAGACAAGGAATGAAGATTATACACAAAGACTTCTAGGTTAAAGTGGTTCTGCCAGTCTAGCAAATGTGAAACACAAGATTAAAAAAAGAGGTATTTATTATTTAAGTGGCACATGTTGCATTATGGACAAGAGCTTTTTTTTCATGTAGATTACAGTGCTAAGGATGGCCTCCAGTCATTGTACATCCCTTCTTCTGGGGTCAGGCTTCCTCTGCTCTTCTTGGAGAGAATTGACCATTGTCAAATGATCACCTCTCTATGGGTTTTTTGCTTGTCTTTAAATACATGTGTATATTGAGGAAATCTTTATGGTTCAAATGAACACTAACATTTGGGCTTAATCTACAGCACGCTACAGCATGTGTATTTCTCCTGTACTGGTGAGATTGGATAGTGGATTTCAGACCCTTGTCTCAATGCTGACAGGCACTCTTTGGGAAATCAGTGATACAATATAAATGTCTAGGCAAATCTGACAGCACCTTGCTTGATTTGACTCTGCAGGTCTGTAAAGAATGGGGAATACGAAAGAAGAGAAAAGGTGTTTTCTTCCTTTCCAGCCAGCTGAAGGAAGAGAAACCTCTGTTGGTTGTTGATGTTAATTTTACTGTCTGTTGAATAGCGAGGGTTTTCAGGAGCAAGGATTTACCTTTTCCTGGAACCGTTTCATTCCAGAATTGTTTGTTTATTCTGTAATACCTGTCCTTTTGGTACTGTCCTAACCCCTCTGAAACAAACTAGGTGCTACTGGAGAATAGAGTGCCAGCCTGGAGAGCTCTTACAAAACCACTGGTCAGTTTGACTTAGTTGCTGTGTCTCCAAGGCTAATACTTTTTTTATTGCTGGGAACACTCTACCAGTTAACTTAACCAATTAAGGGAACACTGTAGACTTCAGTCCTGCAGTGGATAACAAAGTGAGGGGTCTCCTCAATTCTGTCGTCTTTCTAGAGTAACAGATTTGCCTTCTGCTCGTGTATGGAATATGCTAAAATAACAGATTGTGATTAAAGTGCTTTGATTTTTGGAGGCTCAGACTTTCTTTTGTGACTTTTGAATGATAATTTGGGCTCAGAATCTCACATGTACTTAACAGCTATGTAAACTGTTAGGCATTTGATCTTCTTTTTAAGTGGCAATGACTGTTTTAAAATCATCCTGCCCTTGCTACCTCAACCTGTTATTGATACCTCATAGCCAATTGTTTGTTTGAAACCAGAGCTCTGCAACAAGATCAGAAAAGTTGAATTGCAGAGGCACTTTTTGAGCAGGCAGCATCTGAATGCTGCTCATGCACAAAGCAGCTGAAACCAAGAGCAGAGAAACTATGGTGTGCTGAGATGTGACCAGAATACTTGCATAGAGAGAATTTTTTTTCCTTTTTTTTAATTGTGCTTTTAAATTTATTTTTGTTTTTTACCTTGCAGTAAAAATCTAAATTTGGGTCTCTGGTATCTTAGGAAAATACCCCAGATACTGAACTGTAGATAAAGTGTCTTTTCTCATTATAAATATTACTTATATCAAGCAGAGGCAATTCGACAAGAAAGAAACACCTCCTACTTAGCAATATTTTGATGGACTGGGGTTTTCGTTCATGCTTCACCTTGATGGTTTGAATGCTCACTCAAGGGTGTGAGGTCTTTTAGATTTGTTTGTTTTAGGAGGTTGGTTTTTT
>VZRQ01008166.1:71750-83241 GCA_013397975.1 Machaerirhynchus nigripectus | reverse complement strand
TTTTTTTTGTTTTTTTTTTTTAATTAAGCAGTGGTGGGCTTTTGCAGGTGGAGAAATAGAGTTTAGCTCTCTGTTTCTAGCAGGTTGTTATTGGGACTGGATAAGTCAGCTGAAGTCCCAAGCCTGGCTCTTTCCCTGGTGTCCCNTAGCAGTGGTGGGCTTTTGCAAGTGGAGAAATAGAGTTTAGCCCTCTGTTTCTAGCAGGTGGTTATCGGGACTGGATAAGTCAGCTGAGGTCCCAAGCCTGGCTCTTTCCCCGGTGTCCCATCCCTGGCTGCTGGGAGCCTCCCACAGGTGCTGGTGTTGCACTGAGGGCCCCGTGCCTGGAGTTGCACAGCCCAGGGTTAGCTGTGCAAATTGTTCTTGTGGAGCAAGCCCTTCATGGCTGTGCACCTCTCCTGTCCACCTGTAAAACAGAGGGCATCCCCAGCCTGCAGCATGCAGGGGGCAGATCAGGAGGTGTTTGGGTACTGCCTTGTGCTGGGTGTCCTTGCAGGCATTTCAGCCAAGGGTGAAATGGCTTTGCTAATGCAGCTGCAGAGGGGCACTAAGGTGCCAGATTTCCACATAACTTAGTTTTGGTTTAATCTACTATTTATATTTGCATCTTTATTCAAAACCAGCTTTTGCAGCTGGCCTGAGTTTCATGAAACATGACTGTGTACAATGTCAGATTGTTTCTGTCTAAAATACATAGTTGATAGGGAAAGATATTACTAAAAGAATAATTGTATTTTTTTCCCTGTGTAGTTACCACACAACAGTTTCTAATATTCTGTCCTCTTAATTTTGAAATATATTTTGATATAGTTTATGAACCACATAAGACTTTACCTCTATGACTGATTTTAAATTTTGCAAAAAAAATCATGACATGATTTAAAAAATTTTTTTAAGGTTCTGCTTCCTGATTTTTTGACTCTGCTAGTGTTATTGATGCCAAATGTATTCTGTTTGCAAACAGGAGTTACTGTAAATGAGTAGTGTTTATATTTTTGTGAAGTGTTTGCTACATTGTTGAAGCTCCACATTTAAAAAACCCCAAATAATAAACCTGTTCCCTGCTTCTAGAATCATGTTACAGCACTTCCAGATGTTGTCAAATACAACGCTTTAGTGAAGGAGCCTTCAAGAAGGAAATAAAAACCAGGGAATCTAGACAAGATGACTTGAAGATGATTTCAGATAATGTATCATCCTGTTCCCCTAAAAGTGGGTCAAGAAACTCACTGGTCCTGCCTAAACACTTAGGGAAATTATAGGCAAGAGGTATATAGGTCTCCTCTGCCTCAAGTCTGCATTCCACTGGATATTTAACCATTTCTATTTTAAAGAACTTTCACAGGTTTACTGCATTTATTTATTAGCAGAAAGGTTATAGTCACTGAGAAACTGTTGAAATGTGCCATGGTCCATCTGTCACCAATTAGATTCACTGTTATCTTTCTACATCCAAAAACATGATTTAAAAAATTCATGAAGTCAACTGTATGGCCATGAAATGTTGCAGGAGAGAATACAAAAAACTTCTTACACTGAAACACTTCACTTTTTAACAAATGAACTCATTGTTACTAAGGCCAAAATGGTACACTTGGGACCAGACATTAGAGCAGCTATCTAGAAGAGAAAGAGAGATAGTCCTGCTCTAATTACAGTTTATTTAGAAGAGGTATTTTAATCTAACTGGATGAAAAAACAGTAGTGTTCCTAATCTAGAGCTGTGGATTTCTCCAGGTACCTAGTTAGGTGGTTAGTTAGGAGGAAGGGTGTGCAGCAGCAAAGGCCTGGCTCCAGGGGAGAGGAGCTGTGACAGCCAAGTATTCCCTTCTGAACAGGCAATTCTGCACAGTTTATGTGGGATGCTCTTTGTGTGCCATCACAGCATTAAAGATGGATCATGCCAAATTCTAATATTGCTTGCTTCTTCGAAGAGCTCATGGGCTTGTGCAGGTGTAATGGGTTGCAAATTAGTGAAATTAGACAATAATTCTGTTGTAACTTCAGAAGGGGGAGTAAAATTCAGTCCTTTGCAGTTGGCTGAGGTGATCACCTAAAAAGGGCTAGCAGGAATATTATCTGTCTGAATTGACACTTTTGCAAATGAAGCTGTTGGTTAAAACTGGTTCTATCTCAAGACCCCTTTCTAGTGAACTATTAATCAGGAAAACTAGAGATCCTAGGTTCAGTTTTGCTATGTGACTCTTCTTTGTCACCTAATTGTCATGAACTTTGTCTGCTGTTCACTGGAAAGGCACACAGTGTGACAGCTGTCAGTGGTACCCACTGTTAAAAAAAACCCAGATAAATGGAAAAATCCATGACATCTTGTGTTGAATGTGGGACTTGCATTACGATACTTTGTGGGGGGGAGGGGCTGCTTGAAGTTGTGTTGTGGTTTGCAATCAGAACAGATCAGAAGTATCAGGAGATAGGTAGCAGGGAAACGTCCATACTGTGGATGAGTTACAGAGGTTTCTGACGTTGTGGAGAGGGGGTTTGTTGCTGCTGTTCTGCTGGGGGACCAAGGCATGTTCACAGTGACCAGAAACAGTGGGTACCACTATTGTGACAGTTGCTGCAGAATCAGAAAGCAGCTGGGGTAGACTGGAGATTCCCGAGTGCAGCCCTCCTGCTCAGAACAGGGTCAGCTGGAACAGGCTGCTCGAAGCTGTGTCCAGCTGGGTTTCGGACATCCTCAAGGATGGAAACACTGCAGTCTGTCTGGGCAAAGTGTTCCAGTGTTCAATTGCCCTTATGGGATAAAAATAGGTTGTTCATATGCTTAAATGAAATTTCTTTTATTTGTTATGGACAAGTCCTGTACTTTCTGGCTAAATAAATCCCGTGGTTACAACACTAACAGTCTTTAACTACAGTCTTTAATTCTTTCTCCCTCCCCCACCCTCCCAGACATTGGTCCATTGCAATTAGTACAACCCAGGAAGATTTCAAGATAGTATTTTGTTATGAAAAAGCCATCACTAAGAAGAACTGGACTTGATTCTAATACTCAAAATGAATATTGACAAGTGTGTACTATTCAAGATTTAGTACTCCTGCAGCTCTTTGCTGGCAGCCTCTTATGTAGTGAAGGTCAAAAAGAACACAGCTTCGTAACTGGCAGAGCTGAAGTTTGACTGTTATTAATTTAATTATGTAAGGATAAAATGGCTGTAGTTCCCATTTGGAGATGTTTAATGTGATAGATATAAATCACTTCAGCACTGTAACATCATTGAAATGAATGGAGCAGCTATAGCTTGTAACATTTCCTGTCCCATCAATTGCAGTCAGAGTTGTTTTCAAATTTCAGATTACAGTAAAGTTGCTTCCAGTATTTGGATGCTTAAATGCCAGTAGCTTCTGAAGGTGGCTATGGAGGTCTCCACATGTTTCCCACTGTGGTTCAGCTGGCATATTCTTGCAGCTGCTGTTTTACAGTTTATTCCGAGAGTTTTCTTTTTGTTCTTTTTTCCTTCTGAAGCTGGGTCCTGACAGTGCTCCTCTCTCAGTTCACATGGAGAAAACTTGTCGCAAGATCAGGATCTGAATTGGGACCAGTGGTCTGTGCTTATTAACAAAAATGCTTAGGGGGTACAGATAGGTTAATTGAAGTTAGTTGTGTGTGACCAGGTTGGTTTGTCTTTAATCTCCTATGTTTAAATTTCATATGCATGAAGACAATTAATCCTCTTAACTGCTGCAGACTTTGAATGCTTAGTAAATAAGTGGCCTCTTTAATTGATGCTATGGTGTTTTCCTGTTTAAACCAAAATAAAAGTAAAGAGCTACACTGGGCCTTGAGGGAATCTTCCTCAGTGCAGTAAGAGGTTCTATTATGTAAAAGGCTTAAGAGTCTTCCCAGCTCATTATTTTTGTAGTACTGTCTGCTTTGCTCTTTTAAGACAATGCTCTTTTTTTTTTTTTAGCATCAACAATTTTGAGATCAGAGAGCACTTCCTAAGTCAAGGCAAATTGAGCAAGATATTTCAGCACCTGGCAATCAAAGATGCACTTCTTATGCATGAAAGTTAACACTGTTTTGCTTTCTTTCTTTTTTTTTTTCACTGAAACCCAAAAAGTTCCTCTCAAGTGAAGGGCTTGTTATTTTTGCAGTGTGTACTTATCTCTTCACACTGAATCATGAAGTGCTCTACAGAGTGTATATCTAGGGATTAATCACTGGCCAACCGACCAAATTACTGATATTCTGTACCAATGAATCTGTATAATAGTTTTAATGAGATGTGAAGAATATGTTCTTCATTGTTAATTGAGTCTTGAATTTTGTTCAGGTAGGATGTTAACACTTATTCCACCAAATGCCGTGTTAGTGACACTTAATAGGCACATCCTTTTTTATACCAGATTTCAGATCATAGCTGTGTTTCTTAAATCATTGTTTAAATGTTGTTTTACTGTGGCCTGTGTGATGAACAGATTAGGTATAGTAAGATGGAAGGAAGGACCTGACATTTACAGATAATTTTTCATACATGAGGTATGGTAGAGAAAGGGATTGTTGTCTCATTTGCAATGAAATCTAAATTTAGATGAGTTTCACGATAAATGTTTTGCCAGGCTGCAAATGACCTCAGTATTGTGCCAGGCAGCAGCTGAGCACAGATGAGAATTGTTAGTGCCTCAGCAAGGCTTTTTCCGTAGGTGTCACAGTTACTCACTGCCTCAGCTTGACGCGGCATAGCTGTGCTCTGGAGTTCTCAGATCTGATCACACTTACTTATGCATGTAATTGTTTTCATATGTAATTTTTTATTAAATTCACTAATATTTAATAATTTTGGGAAACTAATAATCTATTTTAAGTGTAGTCTGTAGTTTGGAATAGCTTTTCTTTGAGGTTCTTAATTTTTTAACACAACTTTTAAGGTCAGTGGTCTGACTGTGTAAATTATTAAATACTTCTGAATTTTTTATAAATTTTCCCAGTGATGCAGACTGGATTTTTCCTCCTCTTCATAATTCCTGGATATGTGCAGTATGGAGGGTGATACTGTACATTCTTTGATTTCTTTCAGATCATAGTTGTTAATGCGAAATCTAAGCTCTCATTTTATGAATTGTAGTAGTAACATAGAAAATATTTTGCTCCCTCCAAGTAGCATTGACCTGTGTCTTCAGTCTTTATGAAGCTGAACAGCAAGTATCACGTTCATCCCATTGTTTGGGCTTCCTCTCTAGTGGACCCCAGGTACCTCTGTGGATCAGTTCTCAAGGGAAGGCCTGGAGCTACCCCAGGATAAAACTGTTGCAGCAGAATTTGACAGCCTGCACTTTTACTGACTCTAAACCTGAAGATTCTGCCCTAGGTCAGACATCGCTCTTCTGAAATTGTGCAGCAACATGATACCTCTCATTTTAGTAGGGTGACAGTACAGGGAAACATTTTTCAAGGCAGGAAGGTGTCAAGTTGAAGTTCATTTGAAGAATTATTCCGAAGAAAGATGCAGCCATAA
Organism: Machaerirhynchus nigripectus; assembly: GCA_013397975.1. Taxonomy (NCBI): domain Eukaryota; kingdom Metazoa; phylum Chordata; class Aves; order Passeriformes; family Dicruridae; genus Machaerirhynchus; species Machaerirhynchus nigripectus. The sequence continues at coordinate 77,761 of VZRQ01008166.1, read as the reverse complement.
GTAGAGAGACACATTTGCAGGGTACCTTTCAGACTTCTGAAGATGTCTGTAGGGATCACGTTTGTTTTTGTCTGAGATTCCTGGTTGAAGATCCTTATTTTCTGTATGTGACCTTGACTGTTTTACTTCAACATCGACATGACTGTGCTAAAGCAACCCTGTGGAATGGGTGCCCTCTCTATATTCTTGCTCCCTACGCAAGAATCAACCTTCTAACAAATAGCTGGCAACTCATGAGAAAACCCCTCGTGGTTGGGTAGGCATGTTTAGAAAGTATCTCTGTAATATGGGGCATAAAAAGCTGCCAAATGCCTCTAGACTGTGAATTCCATGGACAAGTTACCCCCCTCATCTTGACCCTCCTTCCCAGGATTCCTACAGACTGTTAAGAAGTCACACCATGGCCACACCAGTGACACGGAGTGACACTGAACCGAGCTTCCTGGGCTGCCTGCACAATTTACAGTCTTTATTACTTTCCTCTTCATAATTCTTGAGTGGAAGAGATTAACACCTCTGTGTGCTGGCAGCTTATATTTTTTTTCACGTTTATTTATTGGAGAATGCAGTGCTGCTTATCCTTCCTGAGCCCCTTCTAGAGGGAGTAAAAGGGCTTACCTGGTAACAGCATATTGCAATGAGCACACAGGATATTAATTATTTGTGGAGCAGATAAACACGCTTGCTGTAGCAATGAAACCTGTAAGTCACAATGAGCTAAAAGTTTCCCTGTGCAAAATGTTCCACTGGACTAGTTTATGCTCAAGGGAATTGAGAACTATCCTTTCTGGTATTTCAGTGTCCACATCCTGCCATGGATTGGAAATGTTTGTCTGTAAAGCAATAACTCTGCTAGATAAGCAATAGCTTTAGAAACAGTTCTCTGAATTTTGAAGCTTGTTTCACTTTCCCAGAAGCACATATCTGAAACAGTTCAAATACTTCTCAATTGGAGACGACCATTAGAGGGTTTGGTGTCTGCAGCCCCCTCCTTGGGTCTGTTTTATCATTGTGCCTACATCACCTTGTAGCCAAAAAGTAAAAATGTGGTTCAGTAATTGAAAGCATTTAAGTTCAAATGTGAATTCAAATCTTTGGAAACATGACATTTTTGTTTGAGTCAGCCTTTGGATGCTTGTTGCCCTTAATAAAAATCAGTGCAATATCTTCGTATCAATGACAGTCACATCAGATACATAACCAGCAGCTGTAAAATAAGCTATAAAGCAAAAATACCATTCATTAGATTTTCAAAACCCCAATATTACCCCCTTGTGAGGAAAAAACCCAAAAAAACCCCAAAACTAAAAAATCATATATTCTAAGACAGAAGATTCTCTTCCCCTCTCCTTTTAGTTCTAGTGTTATTAAGGCATTTGGTAAATGTACCTAATTTCTTGAGTTTCATTCTTGCTGTAAGGAATACTTTCAAATAGTTCCTGGATGTACCTTATATTTGCAAAATCACTATTCTATACAAAATCTTAGGGAAAGAAATAGAAATTAAGAACAACTTGAAATGTAGAGGCTACATACCAAGGTAAGTGAGTCTGTGTATGAGATGCTGCTTATGCTTAACTCGACAACAGATGTCACAGCCTTCAAAACAGCAATTCAAATACAAACCAGGGCTTTTTAATTTTGCTTGTCTGTTTAAAAAGAAGCTTAATTTTATGCTGATGGAATCAGGCAACATGTAATGTTTTCTGTTGCTGCTGGGTGTGTGTTCAGACTGAAGTGACCACCCATCCTGTGTCTTGTGATGTCTGGTCTTGTGAAGCATCTCTGCCCTTCAGGCTGAGCTACCTTGTGCTGTTTCTGATCCAACATGAGCGATGAATGTTCAGCATCTCTGGAAATCAGACACAGATTGTCTCAAGTTGGGTGCCCCAAATCTTCAGAAAATGCTGCTAATTAGGCATTTTGCTGGAGGGTGCTCTCTGAAACCACCATGAGATAGGGTTACTGTGATTGAAGTCCCTTCTACTTTGGCATCTGATTTTAAAATGAGTGACAATAAACACAGTGCCTGATCAAAAGACATGCAAAGCATGGGGTCCCCTCCTGCTGCATATTTATATCTTGCAATGTGTTATAAATACATTTAACTCAGTAGAAACCATTGTAGTTTATATAAATCAGCTGTTATTGAAGAGCTATCCAGTTCATTAGTGTATGTGCTTTTGCTGCTGGAGGCAGAGGGTTTCTAGTGCGTCAGACCTGTGATGGTCCTCTTGCATCCTTTTCCATTCAAAGTATCAGCAGTTAATTGCTAAAACTGCAGTAGCTTTCGCAAATAAAATACCCAAATCTTCGTCTTTTTAAAAATACCTTTAAACCAGTTACAATGCAAGAACAAAACAAATATGAGACACGTTTGGCTTGTGAAAACCATTTCTACCTTTCAGAAATAGATGGTCCCTTCTTTTAATGTCTTTTTGGAATATTTCATATCAAGGTTGAAGAAGGAAGCTTTGTCTTTGTGACTCTATCTAAATTTACATGCCTGTGTTGTGGTTCTACCTCAAAGATAAATATTATTGTATAGTGAAAGGAGGATGACAAGCCTTACTTGCCCTCCCTGATATTAGGACCACTACCATGATGTGGAACAGAAGTTATCCATGGACTCAGTAAAATATTTATGTACAACACAGTTTTATTTAAGCTGTGTCAGAGGCAGAATTGTGCTGCCTGAACTAGCTATGCATTTTAATTCTCTTGAATTCATGTACATCCGTGAGAACAAAATTGGGAAAATCAAGAAATATGTAAATCAATGAGAGATATAAAAGATAATTTCACTTGTCATCTACTGTATAGAAATGTTTTACTGTCCAGCAGAAGCACTGACCAAATATGTCTCTAGCATTTGCAAGCTTCCTGAAAGGGCAAAAAAAGAAAAAAAAAAAAAGCAAGAATAGATATGTAATTTTTCAGATATAGAAATATCCACTTTGTTTTGAATGTGTTAGTTTCTTCTGGGTATAGCTGTTTATTTGCCCAAGACACACCAGTACTTTTTTCTTTTTGTGAAGTTAAATGCTAATCGTGGGAAAATACCTGTCAAAATAGAGAAGTTACTTCTTTGCAGGGATGGTGGTAAGGGGAAGGAAGGCTCTTTCTCACCATCTGTTTTCCCTAGGAGGTGGCCCATGTGGAAAATTGCATGTATAACTGTAAAGTCAACTGCTAATGAGCCACTGGGGGTGGTCTTGGAGTAGCATTAGTAAGACTTCTCAGTCCCCTGCTCCTTGCTCTATGGATATTAATGTTTGCAATATTCCACGAGTTGGTGAAATGTTATGCAAGTATTACATGCTGATTATGTATCAGCAACAGAGCCTAGAAACAAAATAATTTTCTCACAGATCACTGCTGGAACTTGGTGCAACTCTTAGGGAAACAAATTTGCCTGTCTGGTACTCACAGATGCATCAAGGCAATCCTTCTGTTTCCTCAGCACATCTGCAGTGTGACAGCACTCTGCACCTCTGCAGGAGCTGCTCAGGCGTCCAGAGAACTGTGAGAAGCAGCAGCCATCGAGCAAGGCCTTGAGCACAGATTTAACTTCAAGGCCCTGTGATCTTTGTTTTTGGTGGGACAGTTGTCCTGTTTAAAACAGCATACAGATCTAAGCACCTTGCTGAAGCAAGCTCTAGTCATAGGCAAAAACCTAAAAATCCAGCTTTAACAAGGCTGTCATCAAGTGGTTTGCATCTCCACAGAAGTACAGAACCAGAGGGTAGCTGATACCTCTGTGCCTTGTTATCAGGAGTTGTGTGTTGGCTCGGGAGGGAGCACAGATCCACTAAACCAGAGAATCTCTAGACATGCATAATTATCAGCTTCAACCAAGTCCTGAGTTGGACACCTGGTTCCCTTTCTAGCTGGAAAACTCACACGTTGATAATAGCTGCTCATTTTACAGAAGAGAAGCAAAGTCTGGAGGAGAAAAAAATAATTGCTAATGGTACTATTTACCAAAATCTGATTATATATGGCCAAGAATTTTGGTGGTCACAGACAATGTGGGGGGATATTATTTGTGGGAAAATCTGAGCAGCTCACGTTTTTTGTTGTTTACTGGCTCAGATAAATTAGAGTAGTCTGATGGAATAGACAGATTAGTGCAGTTCAAAGTATTTATGAAAGTGTTTACTTCACGCTTATTTTATTTAGTTACACTCACTAGAAGATAACCAGATTGACCTAAACTATATATATTTCTATCTCTCATAATTCTCAACTTGTTTATTTAATGTCCCTGATGCACTGTTCTTAATAATTTGATGTATGCCATAATCTCAAAAAAATATTAATGGACTCTTTGTTGGATAAAGAGAATATTTTTGTTCAGAAGTGCGTCATAAGACACACCGTGTAGAGAATGTTTTCACATGGTTTGCAGCTGCCTAGTGGATTAAATTCTGTAGCAGAGCCTTGATCAGATGTTTTTGGTGTCAAGCTGAAAGGTTGGTGGCATCACTGCTCACTAAATAAGTAAATCCTGATGTGTTTAATGCAACCCTGAAATAGCAGTTGGGATGATGGTAGTTTAAATGTAGGTAGGGTTGGGAAACGGACTCTGGGCAGGAGCAAGTTTTGGCAGCAGAGAGTGTGCCGGGGAGCAGTGTGCTTTGTTTATATATTCTCTTTTTGTTACAGATTTCTCAGCCTCAGCAGATGAAAGGAGGTTGTGTTTTTTCTGCTTTAAACATAGTGATACTATATGAAGAAACTTCTTACCCACACACTGATTTAATGAATCTGTAATTTTAGGCTTGTCTATTTGGAGAGAAGGGATTTTCCGATGTTTCCTGAGGAGACTTTCTGAAAAGCAATAACTCTAATATTAAGAATCTCTAAGTCACCCTTTTTTCCTCACAGGAAATAATACATCTTTCCTTGCATCTCTAGCAGTATTTAATTATACCAAAATTCTTACAGAATGGCAAATGGCAGGTTGTCTTTGTCATAGAAGATTAGAATTTTTAGATGTGAAATGCAGATTTTGTGGGTCCTGGATTATCAGGGCTTTGCCTGTGTATTGGAGCTCTGACAAATTTTTCCACTTACCATTGTACTGTAGAAGACACTGAAAGAAACGCTGCTAAGAAATGTGAACTTAACGGCGTGTCTCTAATGTTTGCTATGTGCTCCTGACCATGATACCGCAGCCTGATTTATTGTCTGACACTGGACAACTCCAGTCCCCCGCTGCGTAAGTGTGCTGGCTGGAAAGTGGTGGTAGATGCAGATTTATTTACACAAAGCTTTCTTATTCCTTCTGTGTCTTTCTTCTGCCTTGGTGACTCCATGCAGAACCTTTTGCGAGGTGGAAAGATGTCTGCACTTTGGTCTGGGGGTTCTTTTTGAACATTCCACAGTTAGGAGTTCTTCTGGCAAATAGCTGTCAAAGAAAGGAGATTTTCTGACCAGAGCATTCTTTGGTAGCACAGTTAAGGAGCGTATTGCCACAGGAGAAAGCTGTTTGTAACTTGGGTTCCCAGTTCTGACTTTTGCAGGTATTGCCTCAGCATGGCACCAGAAAAATTGTAAGTAATCACCTCTTCAGAGAGTTAATGGTTTGGATGTGGCAGTCTCTTTCATCCCCCCAAGCAAGCCCTTTTGAGCAGTGCTGGAGCTCCAGCTCTTGCTTTCTGTGCTGCCCAAGTCCCGGCGGCTCAGAGGCTGTCCCGGAGCTCACCGTGCCGCTGCGGCCATTCCGTCACAGGGCTGACCTGTCCTGCCCGTGCAAGGCAAACCGCGCCATTCTGCAGGAGCAAAGCCACCTGTGTTAGCTCGCTGCTGGGTCGGTTTGTGCTCGGGGGCTGCGTGTCTTGGACACGCATCGGGGGTCGGCATCAGCTTTGGTCTTTTGCCCCTCACACTGGGCTGAGGAGGGGGGAAGGACGGGCAGGGCAGAGCAGGGCTACTGTCCCATGCCTCCTGTGCCCTGCCAGCTCACAGTGCTGCTGCCGGTGAGCGACCTTCCCTTCCCCTCCCCT
>VZRQ01008166.1:0-71312 GCA_013397975.1 Machaerirhynchus nigripectus | reverse complement strand
CTCCGGGACAGCGCCCGCGCCGACAGCGCCCGGCCACACTTGGCTGGGCCGGCGCTGCCTCGCAGCCTCGCACACACTGGGACCAAGGGCTACCCGCGCTTTTTAGAGTCAGAATTGGAAAAAGAAAATTAAATAATTAAGTAATTCTATATATATTTTATCTATCTATCTCTCTCTCTATATAATATATATATGAAAAAAAAATCACCACCCCATTAAAGCACTTCTTTTTGTTATAACTGCTGAGAAATGTGAATGCCTGCACAGATTGGGGCTGACTGAAACTCTAATCATTATACTGCTAGAATATTTTTGATGGATTTTCAACAGCTCCAGAGTTCCTGTCAGCATCACTGTGTGGCTTTTAAAAGTTCTTTCCTTTAGTGGGTCCCAGGACCCGTGAAAACATTCAGGTCAGTTTAGTACCTGAGTCTTCCCCAGTAATTAGCAGGTAGAATTACCTGGTAGCAGTCAGTGTTTTCTGCTGTAATCTGTCCACAGAAGCTGCAGCAGAGTAATTGCTGTCTCTGGCAGCCCTGCAAACATGTCTCATTTAATGTGTCAATAGGGATTTTTCTCTCAGTTTTTTTCATCCCCAATGCCAGACTGTGAATTTTCCTTTCAGAAGGCCAGACTCAAAGTGAGATGGATATATTGAACATGTGGATTTAAAGGAAATGTTTTTTCCCAGCACCTGTAAATGTGTAAAAGCATTCAGAGCTCGTTCACCTCTCCGCATGACTTTTCAACAGGTTAAATAAATGTATGTAGCAGACATACTCAACTACGTGTTCCACAGTTACTGGAGCAGATAAATGCTAAACTTGCCAGCAGTGCAGTGTTTCCATCCTTCTGACTTCTTCAGGGATGTTCTGGTATTCTCTGATGCTGAGTCAATGGTATCAACTACTGGTGAGACACATGTTGCTTTTTAGTCTTCCCTTGGTGAACATTTGCTAGTAGTGAAGGAACAGATGGGCTCGGAGCTGCTCCGAGTTCAGATGTGGAGTGAGGGTATTTACAGGGTACTCCACAGGCGGGTTTTGCACCAGCAGGTTCTGTGTCGTGGCTGCCTCCCTGGGTATTTGTGCAGCTGTGTGCAGGAGCAGTGCTGGGTCTGAGGGCTGCAGTTATCTTAACTGCTCCATTTGTCTAAATACCACCTCTTGTGTGTCACATTGCAGGGGCTCAGAGCTTTTGTTCTGTATTGAAAAATCCCATAGTCTTATTCTGCTCGAGGAAAGCATATATTCTAATGATAAAAAGGGTCATTCCCAGAAGAGAGGTTTATGTGTTATATATTCTCTACAGACATATAAACAGTCCTTTGAGTCCAGTCATATCATGCTGCAAGTTAGTGATGTTACCTCTTTAGTTTTCAGTGAAGATCCTGGCATCTCAGTTGTAAAGGAAAAATAAAAACAAAATAAACTTATCTTGAACAAACCCATTGGGCATGTTTCTGAACTGTCCTGGATGCACAACACACAATATTATTAGATATTAAAGGAGAGGATCCCTGAGAATCAGAGCCACATTGTGTCAGGAACTGCAAGCATACAGAGTAAAGCTATCCTTCCTGAGAGCATGAGCAAGACCTGATCCTTGGGTGACCTTACTAAGCACTGCTAAGCTGAAGGCTGCAGACCCATATTATATGAGCCCCTTGATAGTATGCTCCTCTCTTTATGTTAAAAAAATTCCCTTTTGAAAGAGCAATTAGGGTAGATTGGAAACACTAGAGGACTGTGGTGTGCTACTCAAGGTCTTGTTGCTTTCCTTTTCTTAATTTGAATTCCCCAACTTTAAAATTGACCCTTTGAAATTCAAAATACTTGTTCCAGTGGTTAGCAGTCATGTATATAAATGCTGCAATTGTGATGTAAATGGATATCAAGATTAAGTAACTGTGGCAGGACCTATAGTGAACATGAGCAGGACAACTTTATTAATGAATTGAGACTGTAATTTCATACAAAACAAAACTAGATCCTATGTCAATTGAAACACTCAACTGCTTAAATAACACAAAAATTTCTTGTCATAAATAGCGACACTTTTAATGAAAAAGAAATTTGTACTTTGAGGCCTTAAATCCATGCAATATAGAAATGCTTGAATGTAGGCCTTTTCAGAAGGAAGACCTAGAAGTTTTACAGAAAACTCACTCCAAACTGCCTTTCTATTCAGCAGAATAAAAACTGAAGTCCCTCTCTGGCTTAAATGGCAGTCAGAAAATCCAAGGTAATCCCTTTAACTTTTCATATAAATTTGATAACAAAAGAAAGGTGTGCTACTGGTATCTCTATAACATAAGTAAGCTTCATTGCATAACTCAAACCATGATGGAGATTTTGACATGCTTACTGGCAACCTGACAGATGTGTCATAGTGTCTAATCCCCAAAAGCCCCAAAGCTCTTTGAAAATGGGTGTTTCTGAAAGACTGGACTGGAAAACATGCTGCTTTTTTATTAAGCTTTTTTCTTGGTGTCTGCATTACTTCCAATGTCATCTTGTTGCCAGGCTGATTTTAAAGATCTGCACTAACCAGGCTGGTAAACCTGCTTGGTTAGCAAAGAGGTAAAATATCTATAATTACATACACTTAAACTATATATTTAATATAAATCATGTAAAACTTTTTTTTTTCTTACAGTATGAAAATACTGAGTTTGGAATTTATTACTGTTTTGTGCCACATTTTTGTGTTCTGTGGAGATGTACCTCTGGTGTGTCCCAGCCTCAGTATTCCTGGCATATAAGAAAAAAAAATGTCAGCATTAATATGAATTTGTGGTAAGTTCAGAAAGTATTCTGGAGCAATATCTGAAATGCCAAATGTAGGGAGGAAAACAAACTGTGTGCTTGACAAAACAGCCCCTCAATCTAAATGCAGACAGCATCTCTAGTGGGGCATTTGCCAGCATATCTCTAGGCCAGACCCTTGGGAGACTGGAAGGAGATTTCATGCAACATCACCATATCCTATAGACTGTGCTTAGTGGCATCTCCATTATTTGGATGACATCCACTGTTGGTAAAAAGAGAAAATTGGGCCAGTTTGCATTCTGTTACAGAGCAGCTTCCTGGATGACAGAATAATTTCCAATAAAAGTACCCTGGATTACTCCCTGCTGTGAACTAATAGGGTGCTAATTAGCATATTTCATTTATTTACTTAACAGGGATAAAAACAATTGGGCACAGGTCCCATTCCCAATGGTTTCCTGGGGAAGCTGCAAACTGCTGTAAGTGCAACTGTGCTGTATTAAAAAGATGTAAGATCACATAAACATAACGTGCAGATTGAACACAAACTGGCATGGCTGTCCAATCTCCTCATACACAGAGAGCAGTTTAGAACATTAAATAAAGCTGTATTTCTGTTTCCTTTAAATCTTTAAGTGGGCCAAATGGAATTAGAGCAGTATTTCTCCAGTCTTTGCAGGTCTGCTGGTGGCTGTACTGAACAAGTGCTGTGCTGTGGACAGCATCATGCTTTGCCTTCTGCTCTCCCTTGTGCTCACTCTTGCCTCAATGTCTTTTGACTATTAACAGTACTGATGCATTTTGCAAGTACTGGGTTGCCCATGAAACATGGGTTGGGAACTGTCCTGCAACTTTTTTCCAACTTTCTCCCACATATTTCCACCTGCCCAGCCCACTGTGCCATTTTTTGAAGATGTTTCTAGTTGCACAAATGTTGAGAGTGCCCATTTATTTATCCTTCACCCCCCCAGATTTCCCATGCTCCCAGTTTCCTGCATCTTGCATAATTTTTAAAATTTCAAGTACCCAAATTAGTAGCTCATCTTGAATGTGTATAGTGAGTTTGTAGAGGGTGAGGCAGGAAGGAAAACTCCTCTCCTTTGCTGAACAAAAGTCTTTTCCCAAACTATTTGACATTTTAAAGAACATTTTTGCATTTTTATATCTTAAGTAAGAGTTTTACTTAGGATGCAATTCCTTATCCATTTTGATTCACATTCTGCTTAGTTGTGAAAATCTGGATTTGCCCTAAGGCACTATAATATCTCTCTGCATCTGGGAGGTAAGTTCATTACATGAAATGGAGGGATTTTGTGATCAAGAGACCTGGGGTCTGCTTCTGCCCTCTTTATGTCTTATTGTGTGACTGAGTAATCTGCCTTGCTCTTCTTCAGTTTCCTTATTCATAAACTGGAGAGGATAATGCTTTATTCTCTTTTTAAAATGCTTCAAAATTATCAGTTGGAAGACGTTGTTTTTGGCAAAGATGTGTTCGCCCCCAGCCTGCTGCCCCATCCCGCTACTAGCTCACATTTCAGCCCACGTTGACCTGCTACCTCAGTATTTGTGTCAAGATCTGCTTTTTATAATACGTGGTTTCCAAATTCAGCTGGTGCTAGGGTTATCAGTTGTGTTCAACCGTTGTGGTTTGTACGATCTGCCTTCCCTCCTCTCCAGCTGGCTGAGAGGCTTCTCTTACTCTCTTCTGTGGGAGAATTTTGCTCCTGTTTTTCTGTGAATCAAAAAGCCCCTGGGCTTGTAAAACACATTTCAAGCAGCCAAAGGTAACAATATATGAACCAGTTAGAATAGAGATCGGAGCATTGTAGGAGACAAAACCTTATTTCAGGCTAGTAAGACCTGTTCCTCAGGAGGTGTGTTTTTCTTGTTGAAGTTATCATATATTCCATTAAAGCATCCTTGCAACTTTAAGTACCTTGTCCTCTCTTTGGAAGAGATACTATTCATCTCTTTTGATGCAGTGATACATCCTTCAGAAAAAAAATATGGTTCCATTTTGGATTTCTATGAATAGACCTAATTGCCATGAGTTACACTCTGAAACGAGTTTAAACATGAATTGAAACACTCTTTGTTTTGTTTCTCCCAGACCCACCTGAACATTGTAAAAAAGCAAATGGAGGCACCCATTGAGGACTAGTCCCACAATCTGAGCACATTAACTAGCCAGTTTCATTGCTACAGTATACTGATAAAAACACAGGAAAAAGTAGAACTAAAAAGAAAAATTCCTTGGGACTTGTGAATTCATGACCACAGGGCCAGAAATGTGACTGTTGATCTGTGTGCAGAAGAAAGTACTGGTCATGTTTCTAGGGCCATTTGAATTCCATCAGGGGCCAAAAATCTGGATGGTGGTTCTGTGTAATTTTAGTGTGCACAGTGTTGGACAGCTCATCATTGGTGAGTGAATCAATTTTTCAGTAATCTTTGTCACAGCAGGCAAGATAGAAATTGGTCTGTAATTTGTAATCATTACTACTTTGCTTGAGATTAATCCTGGATCACCCACAGTGAAAAAAGATGCCTTCTAACCTCGGGAAGGACCATTCTCCATTCAGAGGGCCTCTGAGGCTTGCTGTTCACAAAGCACACTTTGTCTTGACCATCCTTCTTTTTTATGTCAGATGAACTTTTATCTGTGTTCTGCTTTACTCAACAAGGCTGAATACTCCAGACTTTTTACATAAAGCAATTTTCTCAATTCTTAACACTGTGAAAGAGATTGGAGGGTGGGAGGTGAGCCTTGGAGTTTTTCCTATTGATATATTTTTCAGAAGAGACAAAAACCACTGCTATAATGCACGCAAATAGGTGTGGGCAGTGAATAGAAATACCCTTTATTAATACAGAAAGGCTCTATTTGCTTGCAGGTAGTTAATATGGGGAATTTGGGCTGAAGGATACTGTAAATCTGAAGATCTGAGTTGTCTTCTGAAAGAAAAACATTGACAAAGCAACACAGTCATTCTAGCACTTCACTATATATAGTGAAACCTGTGCACTGGAAAACCTGAGATTCAAAATGAAAAACGATTTTTTAGCTAACCTCTTTAGGGTAGTGCCAAGGTTTCTTATACAATATTGTGGGCCATGGTTTTTTTTTTTTTTTTTCTTCCCCCTCCCAGTTAAAAGCCTCTTTCATCTGGTCGTTGATTTCCTTCCTTACCTCTCCACCCTGACTGTCTTCACAGAAGGAAAGGAGCCCTGGCCTAGCGTTCAATATTCTGATATAAAATGCTCTTCTTTTGACATTAGATTGTTTGCTTTAATATTGAAAAGCTTCAAAATGAAGATATAATAGAAAAAGGAAAGAAAAGGAAAAGAAAAGAAAATTACAGATGTGTGAATCAGTTGCAGGGGTAGCTGTGGGATATTGACATTGTAAACAATAACTGTGGTCATAGTAGTCATCAGATATTGCATTGTTGCATTTCCAGGAGGAAAGATAAGTATTAAAGCTATTGTACATTGTTGATCAGAGCTATTCAAGAACGCTAAATTCAGCATAGGATGGGTGAGAGAATTCTTCTGGAGTGTTAAGGATAGTGGAGAGCCAATTTTAGGACAAAAGAAAGAAGTTATGGAACTTGAAGACCAGTGTTGAAATACCAGCAGATATGAATGCCCTGCAATTAAACTGGAAATGAAAAGGTTCTTCCCATCATGTGCCATTGTTGGTATGTGTATGTATCTGTGTGGTGTTAAAGCAATCACTGAATAATCTAGGAGGTTCTTTCCAGTGTATTTCCTATACTGAGGCTTTCCTAAGGAGCGGTGTTCATGTAATTTTCTTGGATTGGATGAAATGTCAGAATAATGTGTTGAGATCTCAGTTTTCAATGAGTGAGTATGTGAATTGAAATACATATGTAATTTAAAACAAGCTTTAGGATTAGGAATATTTGAATAGCTGGTTTTGGTTAACTTTTCTCTTGATCTGTAAACATAGGAGTTACTCAGCCTGCTAGAAAAAGAGCAGCATGAAATTCTGGGAAAAAAAAGTCTTATATAAATTACTGTCATCACTTAATCACTACTTCTTTTATTTAATTGAGAAGTTAGAAGCATCTATCTTGTACTTCAAATTTAATATAATTCCAAGCAAGTGATACTGGTAAATTTTAGTTTTTCTAATATACCCTTTTAACCCATTATTTTAAAATTAATTTTTGGAGTTAGCTTGATTTTAAATTTTCGTTGGTGTTTGTGTTTGATGTGGGATGACTAACTGAACTGAGCTCCACACAGATTTGGGGGAAACATGGCACCTTTCTCACCTGTGTTAGAGAAGTTCTTTGTCTGACTGGGATGTCTCTGGCTTGGAGACCTTCCAAGATGACCGTCATTTATAATTTGTGGTACAGTGTTCCGTTATGAATTTCTCACAGTCCTTCCTGATAGATCTGTTTATTTAATTATACATCAAGATGAGAGGTAAAAATGTCTTGGATATTTAGGAAGAGGGTCTGTGGCTCTGACAAGAGCTGAGCATTGTCCTTATCTGTGTCCTGCTCCTGGCTCTGAGTGAAGGGGTGTCCCTTCCAGAGGACAGGGCAGGAGCATGCTGAGGGAACGAATGCTGTGGCTGTTTGGAGCATGGATTGAATATGTGAGTACCCTCTGTCTCTGCTTTTTTTCTCTCTATGCTCCAGCAACGCAACACGTATCAAAGAGAAATAGAGGGAGATTGAGCAAAGAGTGTCTATTTCCGTCTCATTTCTTCAAATATCTCTAAGGATGATTTTGCATGCCTGTCCTTGTTGCCCACTCTCTCTGCACATCCTGACACTCAGGGATGTGTAGCTGGGAGGAAATGAGTAGCTCCTCCTGCCTCTAGGTAATTTATAATGTGAATATTTATCTAGAAAAATTGGGGAGGGGGGAATATTGTGGCAGCAGAATGCTCAGAGGAGATAACTGGACATTCATGAAAGAGTGAAGTTTGTTTCTGCTTCCATGTACACAAGAGGTGTTCTCAGGTATATTTACTTAATTAATTTTTGCTGTTGTCTCATTTTCTATGTTCCTTTGTTGTCTGATCCATTGTTTTGTTATTTGATTTTTTTTTCTTCTTCTGAAACTGATATATGCATAAGCTGTAGCAACAATAGCTGAATATTGGAGATTTTGCATCTGGGACTCATTCTACTGTCAACTGAATATATTATTTTCTTAGGCTCTTTACCCTTTTCAAAAGCATTGATAAATATATGCATATATAATATATTAAATGAACAAACCCCACATCTGGTTAAAGAATGTTTGATTAAAAAAATCCCGTGGCTAATTTTTTACATTTCAGAATACAGTAATTGTGAGGAATTAGTGGTGCATACTTCTTTGCAGACATCCTCATAAAAATCAAAACCGGAACCCCAGTTGATCTGCTCCATAGCAACTTAATTCCTTTAAATTTTAATAGAGAAAGAACAATCAAAGAAAAAATGGTTAAGATACAAATTTTCCAAATTGAAGTTCTGAATTGAAAAAAATATCCTCAATCTGTATAGGTTGCATTTTGCGTTGCCCACAGGGCTGTTTCTGTTCCTCCATCAGATGAGCCCTGCGTTACCTTTTGTGGACTCAGAAAGAAGCTGTGTAACCCACAGGGGAGCCAGGAACCCCTTTCCTGCCACTGAGCTGGAGCAAATCTGGGTTGCTCTGCTTTCCGTTCCTTGCTTTCTTCTTCTAATTCCATGTTGAGGTGTTCAAAGGAGGTGGTTTGGAGAGGACCTCTCCCAGTGCAGTCCAGTTCTCTATCAAGGCTCCAGTTGCTGCTGCCAAACAAACTGAACTAGTTTGTTTTGCTTGTGAATATTATTAACTGGGAATACTTCAGGAATGAAATGTAATGTCAGTTTTGACAGCAGGTGAATTGTGCAGTAGGTGCTGCTTGAAAGCAGTTCATAACAGTTCTCATTCAGCTTTGTGGATACCAACTTTTACTTTCACAATATTAGTTGGAGAGCTAAATGATTGCTTTCTTAATGCAAAATGAGGTTTGTATTTTTCCTTAGTGCAATAAATGACCATGACTTATAAAATGCTAGCAGCTGACGTTGTCATGACTTTATTACGCAGAGGGATGTTTATATCTTTCTATTAATACTGTTTTCATCATAAGCTGATAGTTCTCAATTGTATACAAGCATGTATAGTGATAGTTATTTTTTTATACTCTAGCAGAAGTCTTTATGCATCTATCCTTTTGTAAATATATGAAGCTCTAGACAGAAAAGCAAAGCCACAAAGAGAATTCTTAAATCAGACTTGATGTGCTTTGCCAAACGAAGGAAAAGTTCAAACTGCATTGTAGATACAGTGCAAATGAATTTCTTTGCAGCTATAGACACTGATCCATAGTCTAATAAAGACCATTCTAATTCTCTTCTCTCTTCAAGGCTTTACAGCCCTGTCTGTCTGGGAATTCTTATCAGTATTGTAGCAGATGGGGTGAGAACCTGGATCACCCTGGGAAGTTGGTCAGGATCTAAATGGGGCCCAAAACCAGCACACATTACAGGCCATTTCAAATATCCTAACAAAAAAAAAAATACTGGATTAAAGAATTATTTTAAATAAAAACAAAAATGTTTCTCTTTATGTGAACTCTTCTTTTGAAAATCATCAAAAAATTAAGACAGTTACAATATGTTGGAAAGTGCTGGGGGAGGAAGAAAAAAGACAGTGTTCACAAAGACTAATTGAAGCACAGAGGTAGCTATCTTTCTGTATGTTCCCTTTATTATTTTTCACCACTTGTTTTATTAACATGCATCTAGAGTTACATGTTGCTTTAATCTTGATTAAGACTTGCTGAAAGGATCTGTCATTATTTATTGTCTGAGTGCCTCAGGTCCCACTTTTTGTTTCACATTAGCCTTGCCAACTACTTCTGACTTGAAAAGGGAATTCTGCAGTTGTAGTAAAGTTTTGTATAACTGAGTTTATTTTAAAAACCCCAAACAACAAAACAGAAAACGACATCAATTATGTGATTGAATGATTAAGGCAGAAGACCCCTCTTTCCTACCACTGATACACAGTAAATTCTTTTGAACAGGTTGCCAGAGCTGTTTTCCATGCTGTTGTCTTAGCCTAAGTTTGCTATGACCATTTTTTTTTTCTGATGAAATACTTGTGGTTTTTTTCTCCTTTAGCAAATATGTGTCATCAAAACTGAGGTAAATTCTTTTTAGCCAGAAAGAGTTAATTCAGCTTGCCAGCACTTTGCTGCTGAGCCATATTTAAGTAGCTCATTGGGGCAAGTTCCTAGAAAGAAATTCACAAGAGTTTGCTACGATTTCAGCTCAAGAGGGGAAAATATGTTTTTAATGTAGGATTTTTTTTCCCTGTTAGTGAGTTCAGGAAGATACTTAATGGGAGAATGAAATAAAGGCCCATTTTAAAGGTACCTAACTCATCATTACCACATGCAGGCTGTACATTTCTGCTACACTGTTGTCTTTGATATTATAAACTGATGTTGATTTTTTTAAATCCTAAATTGGTTTTTATATTCAGGAATATATGTGGAATGATACAATTTAAAGAATACTTCTAACATATGGTAGAAATATTTGTATGCATGCAAATACCACCCTGGCTCCCAAAACTAGACATAGATACTGTATTTTGATTTTTCTTTGTTTGTGTGTGTGTATTGGAGAGAGGGTTCCAGTTACGGAAGACTCCAGTTATAATACCTATTGGTTAGGGAACGTGAGATCTGCTTGGAGAATTGGCAGCAAAAAATTCCATTTGTATATTCTGCTCTCTTAATACTTCAGGTTAGTAAGAACTGCTGTAAGAAAATATTGTAAGATATAGATATTTAGAACAGTTGGATTACTTTTGACAACAGTGCAAGGAATCCATTCAAAGCTGATTTCCCTCTTTGTTCACTGAGGACCTGCAGAATCTAAGATAAAAATGGCAGTTGTCCTGAGGGCACCCTGAGGCATGTCATTAAAATTGGAATTTGATCCTCTTTTTATGGTTACTTGGGACAATCAACCACAGCAAACCTGAAAACTCATCAGTTTTCAAAAATATGACATGCCCTTGACTTTGTCAGTTTGGATTCTGTGTGCAAGATTTGAGTATTTCAGAATCCCTTTAGATGTCACTCTGTCTTCAAGAATACAAACATTGTGCCTTGTACTGTACAAAAGATACAGTACTTCTAAACATTTCTGAGCACTTATTTATAGCAAGGGAAAAGCTAAATTATAGTCATCAAAATGAAATGCTTTTTTAATTGAGGTTTTTTTTAACTGCTATTTCTAAGAAATAGAATTGTATGGAGTCCAGTTGTTTGTAACTATTAAAATATTTTATAATGAAAAATTTGACTGTCTGAACTGATACGGACCTTTCTAAACCCGGATGAAACTACCCATTCTACCTGGCTGTGTATTTGTATCTGATAACTGCAATTTTCAAAAATACCTGGAAAATGGATGCAAAACGACGTTTTTCTTTTTGTTCCTCTGTACCTGGCCTCTTGCTGCTTTCAAGCTCCTTGCCTTCCCCTCTTCCAGGCTGCCAGGTTTTTAAAATTTACACATGTTTTCATATGTATTTTTTTTGTCAATAGCAAAATAATCACTTTTCTGTTCCTGCAGCTGGGCTGCCAGAAAATTGCATTTTGTCTCTGTGGCAGAGAACTGACGAGTTGGCCGCTTTGCCATGCCTGCAGCTTGCCATGGGGAGCTGACTGATGCTTGGTGTGCTGGGAGCCGTAGGGCCGCTTCTTGCTGCTCTTCCTTTTGCTGCTCCCCTGAAAGTTGCAAATGGAGAAGAACCAGCTGCTGACACCAAGGACAAGCAGGGACTTTGTCCATGAGAGGGATGGTGATGGGGACAGACCTTTGACTGTATCTCAGCTTCCCCTCAAGACATTTTCCTTCCAGCTACCTCTTGTCCTTAGATTTTCTGTAACATGCATATGTTCCTCTCTTCTGCTCTTTTTTTTAAAAAACTTTTTTTGTACATCTCTTATTGCTTAGTCTGTAAAGTTCCTTGTTAATATGCAGATTATTTGTAACTGTAAATCAATTCATTTGATAACTGGCATAAAAGCGTTACACATGGAGCAGCACAAAACTTGGCAGCAGTCGGCAGGAGGCGGTTTCGGTGCCTAATCCCCACCAGGCACGTGGGTTAAGGTGTTTACTTGCGCCTTTTGCGTGGGGAGAAGCAGCCTTGCCTCTTCATGTGGAAATTCCTAATTGCTTTCTTTGTTTGGACAGATTTATGGGTTACAGCAAAACATAATTGCAAGCAACATAACAAAGTAACACGCTCATGAGCACCTTTAGTGTTGCTATTATAAATAGAACTACTAGTGTACAGTATTGGTTGTTGTAAAAGTACATTCAGCTGAAGTTCTCAATTTTTCTTGCCATGCATATTGCGCTCTTGGTCTTCCACTTCAGTTCGCAGGAGAATTTCCCAGTCTTCAGCCCAGACAGGTAACATCTGTTGCCTCACTTTTCTCATTTGTTGTTCAACACTGAAATGGTTAATAATGTCCTACAGGCAAGTGAGTACCTGGTAACCTGTTACTTGTCCTGAATTTCCACTCTCGTGGTTGAAATTAATTCCTGGGTTTTTGGAGAATGCTCTGCTTTGTGAAGTCCTCTGCAAAAAGGTGTTGCACTGTAAGACAGAATAAAGTAAAATTGTGCCTGTGGCAGCTGAGGAAGTTACGTCTGTGTGCTCTGCAATGCTCACAAAGAGATCTTTGGATCCACTGAGATGTTCACTTAGCTGGTGGGACTGTTGAGGGGCATCAGGTGGATAAATGAGGGAAGGGACCATGACCTAAGATTGGAAGAGGTCATGGAGGCTGGTATTTAGGACACTTCTGCTGTCTGCCTACTTCATGTACTGACTTTTCTTTTGCAAGGGTTGACAAATTATCCTATTTCTTTGAGCCTTGGTGTCCTTCTCCATAAATTGAAAATGTTTCTACTTTAAGAAAAGACATTTCCCTGGCAGAATACGGTAGGAACAAAGACTTTTGCAGGCACTGTAAAAGCTCCTCATATCAGTTATGGTAGGGATTTAGCAAATACATACTACATTTGTTCTAAAACTGTGTAAGAATATAGCACCTCAAGTGACTGATGAATAGCTGTGCTTATTGGAAAAAAATAAAGCAAAAAAATGAGCCTGTTGAAGAGAGCAAGCAGTTCTCTGACTTAGAACTATCCAGTTCTGTCTTCACTGTACACTGCTCTGGAAAGCCTTTGCAAACCTGGCTTCTTCCTGGTCTGTTCTGCACACCTGAGTTGCAGAGTGCTCCGTGCACTCCCTGGTCTCTCACCGTCCCAGTCCCTGTGAAGCCCCCGCTGGGAGACAGGTAGAGGGGATGTGAAACCAGGGTTCAAGCTTTATTAGAGATGAGATAGCATTCGTTTGAAAAGAACTGGATAGTGTCTGTGCTTGCATTTATAGTATGTTACAGGATTATTTTCCAGAGGTCTGATGTCAAGACTGCTGTGTGTATGGAGAATAAGAGAGAAATTTTGATAAGTCTGAGGCTAGGTGTGATGTTCTCCCCTTACACTATTTTACAGAAACTTTTTCCTCCTTTTTTTAAAACATGTAGATTATTTTTAATTCTCCTAGCTCTGTGCCATTTTGCTTAATATCTCATAAGAGCTAACAAAGATACGTACATGTTAGTATGATGAAAGCTACATGTTTTATACCCACGTTAAAAATTGAATTATGCTGGTATTGAAAATTGTCTGTTGAAAATGCAATGCAAACTCTGAATAAATTCTGCTGTTGCAAATCATATATTTGGATTATAGTTGCTGTGAGACTGAGCCCTTACAGATTCTTAAACTTTTCTCAGGATAATTTTAAAGCTTCACTCAGCCTAGAATTTTAGCTTAAATCTGTTAAACAGAAAGGTCTTATGACTGTCTGTCAGAGTTTTCTGTCAACAGTAACACAAATACTGGGCTTACTCAAATGCTGGCCTCTCTAGAATCTGAGTACCTTGAGCAAGGTGCTTCAGAGCAAGATCTATATCTATTAGTAAAGATAAAATAATGATTGTTTTGATTTCTTGCTGAGAAAACTTATTAGCATTTTACTATCAGTGCACATGTTTTTTTCATATGGCATTCATTTACGTTTGGTCAAGATGAAAAAACCTTCTTCTGAGCTTCAGAAATTCCTATCCTTCATTTTGAAAAGACAGTCTCGGTTCTGTGACCTTTATCGTAGCAACAGTGAAGACTAAATCTTATTCAAAGCATTTAAATGAGATCAAACATAACCTGCAGAGTAGGTAGAATGGAAAGTCGCCCGCTTTCGTAATGCTTCCGGTAGCAAACCCTTGCCTTTAGCCCTTTTGTATTAAAGCATGACACAAACGTGTTCTGGTAGCACCTAAATCCGTATTGGTGCAGGTGGATGCGCTCTGAATCACTGCAGGTGAAATCCAAATCCAACGCATTAAAAACTGCTCCCTGTAAATTTTAGTGGGAGCATTTCCTTCACCTCCTAATCGCGGAAACGTTTCATTGTTGGAGTGACAGGAGTAGGCACTAAAGACAATGTTGGTAATACATGTGTGAAACTAGTTACATATGGAATTCTTTTGGTGTTTTTATTGTGCTAAGCCTCGCTATGAGGCATCTCAACAAATAGCACTGATTAATCATTGCTGGTATGCCTTAGTTTTGGTCCATTTACTTTTCTGACACCAAAAATGTAGACTTGAAGACATTTAATTGTAAATATATGCTGAGAGTTTATTATTAACACTGAAAGAGGCCATTTTTCATGCAGTGGAATATATGTGAATTTAGAAGTCTTATATGACTTTTGTTTTATCTGTTGTATTTCCACCTTATTTAGGGATTTTATGTTGAAAGGGAAATATATTAGTATCTTAGTTAAAAGTGGTATTATAGACCACATTTTGTGACTGTTGCAATCAGGTAATGAGGGGCTTGTACACTTCATAAAGTATGCAGTTCTCCTCCTAGGTTTTATCTGTCCAGATTTTTTATGTCTTTAAGTACTTCATGATCAGTAAATAATAAATTCAATTTACTGAATAGAAGTTTTGTCACTTAGAAATACTCACTTGGAATATATATTTTTAATTGGCATCAATGGCACATTTCCCAGGGAGCATAACAAAATGGATCATTTAATAGATGCCCAATCTCTCCATCCATCTATCTATCAGCACAGCACATGATGTTTTGACTTTAACATGGTAATTATCTCAGGCTGACTTCAGAGAAGAAGCTGCCACCCACACAGCAGTGCTTAATTACTTCAGACTTCAGTTTGCCAAGAGAAAAATTGACTTTTTTTTTTTTTTTTTGCACATTGCATGGAATTGAAATGATTTCATTGTCATTTTATTTGAAATGCAGCCTGACATCACCATGGCATCATGGGAAAGAGAATGCAAAATTTCTCTGAAATTCTTAAAATAGGCTGAAAGCTGCCTTATATTTTAATGGTTTTCTATGAAGCCTGTGTTCACATTCCTTGAATGTTAATGATGAGCTGCTTCAGCGTATGGGAGGAATTTTTTCCTATGAATACATTTCATTTGCAAGCCAATGAATGCATTTTTTTTTTTTAAGTTGCCAAAATTATTACAAAATTTGGCATCTTAAGGGTAGGTGACTGTTCAAATTAATGTTTGTGCACTGTAGAGTTTGAGAACATAACTAATCAAATGAAAGAGATAATGAATTAATGGTAGTGTACAGGCAGTTTAGGAATCAAATAACTAATTTTTCTTTGTCATTTACAATCACAGCTATTATCCTGAAATGAGATAAGAAAGTTGCATATGTGTGTTTTCAGCATTTGAAAGCTAAATTTAATATCTATGAAAATTCGTACAGGGTTTTATGTATATGTTGTTAAACGTGCTGCTAATTGATTTGCCACACAAATACTTGAGGCAACCTGCTTGAATTAAGCACTGTAAGAAAGACTTCTGTGCTCAAAAGAGGAGGGAATTTGATTCCTAGATATCTTACCCTGTGTTCTCTGAGGACCAAGAGCCATTTTGGGATCAATTTCAAAGGCTTTAGTGGGTCTCTTGCAATCACTAGTGCCAGTGGCATTAAACTCCTGGAAGCCTATGGGACAGGAAAGGAGACAGAGCACACCAGGAGCCTGGATCCCATAGGAAAAAGCTCTTTGTTGCCAGGGTGGAAAGCAAAACCTTGGGTCTGGGTTCTGATGCCTTCCAGTGCTCTCTGTGGGTGGAAGCATTTGTAGGGCTGCAAGTAAAGCTGATGAGGTCTGAAAAAATGCTTAAAGCAACTGTTCTTCAAACTACCTGGCTGCTGCTGGCAGGGAGCAATTGTGGGTCCTGGCCAGTGCTTGGGCTCCGAATTCTGTGCACATTGCACCTGGCTGTGCATGCAGCACTGAGGCAGGACAAAGCCCGTGTGTTATCTGTATCAAAATCGGTAATAAATCTTCACACAGTGAACTCTGCCAGTCTTCCTGTTAAAATTTTATCCTCAACAGGAAAATTCAATATTCTGTCTTCCCAAATGGCAAGTAAGTAATATTGAAAGTGTCCCTTTTAAGGTAAGATGTATTTTCTTCTTCAGTTTATACATCTGTTTAGTAAAGACCCACTGAAATTATTATTTCATTGTCACATACACTTTTCACAAAAGAAGAATGAAGAGAAGCCTTTTGAAATAAATCTGGTGACACTAGAGAGTTTACAAATACTAGCATATTAATATACAGCTAAAATAATAATAAAAAACACCATGCTGCTAAAGATGTTTAGTATTATCCACTCGCTGCGGGAGTTTATTAGAAACTCCAGCTTTCTTTTATTAAAATTTCAATTGGCTTGGTGAATGAGATCCTATGTTAGTGTCATAAAGTGAGAAGCCAGAAGGAGAGGATATTGGCATTTAAGTGCAGATTTAATTTTGAAATAGTGTATATTATTATACCAGAATATTGCATATCACAAATATTACATACTGGTGGTGTTAGAAATAGTTGCACTGATTTCTATAGAGAAAAATTGACTATTGTTTTCTGTGCCATCTGGTAGTTTATACATGTCATTTTTAAATATATCCTAAGAAGTTTTTAATATACCTATAAATAGAAAGCAAATACTGCATAGTTTTGTGGAGATTTTATAAGATGGTTGGCACAGATGATCTCCCAGAACTGTCTTCAGCATCAAGGGATGACTTAAATCAAAAGACCAAACCTTTTCTGAATCATTATAGGGAGGTCCTGGATTTAAATTTGACAGTTGTATTTTTTATGTATGTGGTTTAATAGTGATTTTTATTTAAGACTGCTTGGTATTTTTTCAAGTACATTCTCACTTATGTAAAACAATGTTGTAGTTGTGATAGCTTATCTCAACTGGAAATTAACTCTTAATCCATAGCTCTTCCTACTGCACTGAGCTTTGCTGGATAGTATGGTACAGTGATGCTGTAAGCATCAACAAAGGCTTTTGCTGCGTATCTGTCTCCATTTCCTGGCATCTTCAAAGAAAATGAGCTGTAAAAGATGAGCAGTTAGTGTGCAGTAAAATGGGTGGGGTGTGCTTATCACCCTTCTCCACTCTTCCCAGAGTTCTCCTTTGTGTCTGATTAGAGCAAGTGATGGTGGTGTCCTCTAAAACACGCTGGGGGTGGCAGAGGCTCCATGGTTGGGAATGGCTTTACTCTCCCATTTCTCTGCAGTGATGAAAGAACCTGGGTAAGGAGGTGCTCAAAGTTTTATTCCACCTAAGGTCCCATATAAGGACTGTAAAGTGAATGTGATTTTGAGGCTGAGTAGGTTTGTATGTATATATTCTATGTATTCTCATACATACTCATTTGTATGTATTCTCTTACACAATATAAGTGTATACTGTTTCTTTATAGTTCAGATCTCAGGTTTGTACCTTTTGCTTTTCAATAGCTTGTCTGGATTGCTGTTTAATTCAGAACTGTTTTTTTTCCTTACTTTTTTTTTTGGTTTTGGTTTCATGTAATGTAACTTTGGTGGTCTCAGCACAGTGACATCTGGACATGTTGCAAAATGGTCATAAATTAGCCCACAGTTTTTCACATACTGGTGTAATTAACTTCAGATTTTTTTCTATTTTATTTTTAAAGAGATTCCTCTTTTTTGTTGTTTGTGATTGGATAATCAGTGTTTCATTATTTGGTGAAGTGTTGCTTTAAAAATTGATGGCACCAACAATTCAATCCATCTGGAACCCTCCACAGTGGAAAAAAAATCTCTCACATCCCCCCATCTGGATTCTTCAAGATGCAGTGAGAAGTTTGCACTTCTGCAGCTGCAGTTCTTTCATGACAGGTTCTGTAAATTTTACACATGGCTGCCTGCTTGGAGAATATTTTCCAGATTTACATGTTTACAGTATTGACATGTGAAGCTGAAGAGACTTCCTTCTCCATTATGGCACAAGTACTCACAGATTGCACACTAACTTTATAAAATCTGGAAATGGATCATTTACAACAAACAAATCAAAGTGCCCTTTGATCTTGACTCCAAGTTTCCTTAAGAGCAACAATTAAAAATAACTTTTTTTGGTGGGTTTTTTCCCTAAATATGGTCAGTATTAATATAACTATTATATCTCTCTGAAAATTCAAGCAACACATTTTTATTTCAAAGTGCATATCCTCAGAAGAGAAATATAATTCAGCAAATGTAGGCACTATTAAGATCATTATATGGCTGGTAAGTGCATCTATAGAGGCTGTATGAACTCAGCAAGAGATAGTCCTGTCCATCCTTTATTACCTCCTACATGTGTGGTTTTGTTTTCACTAATGTTACCAAAGGTTTGGAATAGTGTTGTTGGAAAGAACCTGACAGTGCAAAATCTGTGGAACTCTGTAGTTACTTTGATGCAAATTAACTTATCCCATAACCTTCAATTATATTTTTCTGATTCCTACAGAATTGCTAAATACATTAAAAAATGTATACTGTTGAAAGTGTGAAAAATATGCAACAGTTACAGAACACTTGAATTTTAAAATATTGCATTCAGGCAGTCATCATCATGATGAGCTTCAAGTCACCATACTGCCTATAGTCACTATTTTCCTTGGCCCATCATTTATTCTAACCTGAGTTATGTTTTAGATATCTTTTTGAATGTTATAAAAGTTTAAAAGGAGAAAATACAGCTTGCTGACAGAGGAAATATGCATCATTTATTAACACTGGTAGAAAAGATATTTTTATTTCTGTTAGACACTGCTGATTTTTGCAAATATGTTCTGTCTCTTGCAAGCTAGCCTGACTGGAATCCATGGTGTATATGATCATAGTGTATATGCTCAGTTCTTAATGTTAGTTATGGTGCTGCCTGAAATATTTTACCTTTATAACAGGTGGATTCTGGCACAAAAGACATAAAAACCCCCCTTTAGTAAAGACAAACTTTAGGAGGAAAAGGCTAGGCATCTCAAAACTAAAACCAGCTTTGGAGAAACATGAAGTCACGCACGTTAACGGAGTAGGTGTCAAATAGCTCATCTGCAAGGGAGGAGTGAGGTATCAGTGGGCAACAGGTTCATTTTATGACCTGCTTTTGGAGAGCTCAGACTGGACAGTTGGAAGCAGCTTTTCTTTCAGTAATGTTTATTAAGATGGATAGGGGCTCCAAGAGGGTTTGTTTTGTTTGATTTAGGAGGTTCTGAGGGGAAGATGGCTGTGGCTGCCTGAGAGGTGAGGCTGGGCTCTCTAGTCTGAGTCTGATGGCAGCTGCCCCCATTGAGGGGTTTGGAGGGCTCCAGTGGCCAGCAAGGGTCAGAGCATGGAGCTCACCCTTTTCATGGCTAACACAGGCCACAGAAATAGGTTTCACGTGGACGTACAACATCTACCACTTTAGATAATTTTTAACTTGTTAATTTTCTAACATACGTATACAAGCCACTTGCAAACAAGCAAATACCTTAAAATATTTGATGATCGCCTTAGAGCCTAAGAAAAGTGAAAGATTTAAATAGAACCAGAATTGAGCCTGTGTTTTCCCTCCCCTTCTGCCCCCTTAATAGTTAATAGCCTCCCATGTTTTGTGGTGGAAGCTGGGCAAGTATGAGAAGATAGAAAATCAGATTAGGACTGTTTTTGCATGCAATTCAGGGTGATGAATGGCTAGGATAACCTAGAGGAGCAAGATGAGCTAATGAAAGAGTGATGCAAAATGCAAGTCAACTGTTTTTTAAAAAATGGCATCATCACTGTAAACAAGAGAAATGAGAACTATCACTTTGTGATAGTCAATCATGAAGTACCCTCATGATGGGCTGCAAGGCTGTATAAAAAATGAGCAAAGCAACCTGCTCAGAAGGAAAATGTGTCTGTTTTTCTTAAAGAAAAAAATCAGCTTTTTAACAGATCTTTCATGCTCATAAAACACTTAATGATGATCCCTAAATACAAAAAATCACACTGTATACATGCACTGTACTGGACTGTACACAAGTGAGGCCATGTTTCTGTGACTTGCTTCCAGCCTGCATTTCTATCCAGTGCTATTTAAATCTACAAAGCTTTCTGATACATGGAAACCTGTAAATGAGCCTCACCATCTTCTGTGTATCTGAACTAAAAGTTATAACTGTAATGCTTTAATCCAAAATTCAACAGTTGACAGTTCATAAAGGTTTGGATTACTTTATCAAGGTAAAATAAAAAAAATGTTGTGTTGCTGCAATGATGATTATTTGAAACAGGTGCCATACAGCTTCTAAATCCTTTCCTCTGCTGATTAAATGGAGAATTAATGTATCATTTTTCCACAAAACAACTTCTTAAAACTAAATATTCTGTAGCATTGCACTCTTCTCCTATAAAGTGTGAAAAAAAAGCTGTTAAGGAATCCCACAGTCTTTAGGCTTATTTATTCCTAGTTCCTTTTTTTTTCTTTTTTTGAGAAAAGAGAATGGACTCTGTTGGGCTAATAGGCATTAATATGTTAAAACTGCTTTTTGAGATTATGACTGTTTGTTTGCTCATAATTAGGATTAAACCTAAGTCTAGCATGTGAGTGGCAGTGCTGAGTGGAGAAAAAGAGAAAATGTTTTTTTATTTTTATCTCTGTATTCCATACCCCAGCAGTCATGGAGAGGCAAAGTTTACAGGTCAAATGATCAGGGTTATCCCTGGGTTGGGATGGTGGAGGAAAGGTGGTGTCAGATGTAGGGTTTGGCATTCCTGGGCAGCCACTGTGGCTCCCATTTTCTGATTAATACATGCGCATGAATTTCCTTTTTTTCCACTTGCTGAAGCAGTGACTAGTGTTTGGTCTGTTAATGGTTGTAAGAGTACATATGTGCATTTCTAAGTTTTCATGCCTAATGTGGGAACATTTTATTAGATACTTTTCACTTGATTGTTAGATATGTGATGCATTTTATCAAGAAGAGGTTGGAAATATTGGTGTGCACATATTGAAAATTTTATATAAACAGAACCTCTTGCCCATTTTTGTTTGCGTTCTCTGAGAAATAAGTCTTCAGCTATTAGGAACAGTCCTGAAATTCTTGAGTATTTTACTAACATAATAACAACAAAAGAATTATTTATTTCTTTATGTAGATCTTATAGTGTGACTTAGCTTTGTGCATGTGGGTAGTTGCTTTTACATATGAGAAGTATTTGTGTGTGCTGTCATGCAGAGGTGGTTGCAGGTCTGAAGGTATACTGGTTTTCTCTGGTAGTACTTACAAAAAAAGTATTATTGTAATTTGGAAGGATCTTCTCAGTGGGAAGATTTTCTGGTCATTGGAACCAGTACGGGTCATGCAGCCTTTATATACTTAGTGGTGGCAGGTCTGGTACTTGTATGACTGGGAAGAGAACAAGGGATGGCAGGAGTAGCTCTGCTTGTATAATTTTTTAACTTGGTGAGGACAATTTCAAATATCCTTTTGTTTTGTTCAGATAAAGCTGAGGGAGAGTGTGGTGGGTTAGCTAAGAGAACAGAAACTGTTGTTTTCATTCTGCTTTTTTTTTCTTGATGTATTTTTTTGTTTTTTTTTAGTTTAGAGATTTGAGACGTAGAAATTATCTCTGTATCCCAGATTAGCTCTCAGCAAAATGACTGTTATGATACTTACTGTCCAGGGATAAACTCAATAGCGGGTTTCAAAGGCCCCGAGATTAATGGATAGAAAGCAGTGGATAAGTTAAATTGTCACCCAGATGTTTTCCCTTTCTGCTACTTCATCACAGTATAAAATTTTTAATGAGATTTTTAATGCAACTGGTTGTTGTTTTTGTTGTTTCATCATTCACAAAATTAATTTTTTTCCTTGCTAAATGTCTTGCCTCAGAGTGGTGAAGAATGTAAACTGTATAATCTGATAACAAATATTTGTGTTTGCAGTAAACTATTTGTGAAATATAGGTGGTGTTTTGAATTCCACGGTATTTTTTAGAGAGAAATTGATTTTAGAAGACGCTTTAAAATTTCCTATGTGTAACATGGGGTGTGTAATGTTATCAGTTTAGCCTCAGTGTGAGCCAAGGTGCTCTGGTTTTGGAACATATTTTCATCATTCTTCCTGAGTATTTTGAGGGTGACTTTTGACTTCCCACTCCCTCTCTGTGTGGCACCAGCTGTGGTAAGTGTGGTGCTCCAACCCTAGTCCTGTATGCCACGGAACAGGGAGCGTGCTGAGCAGAGGGGAATATTCTCCTTGCTGGTCGTGTTATGCTTCTATGTTGTGGCTACTGCCATAAGCTTCAGCAAAGAGGTCTTCTTTGTTATGTAGCAGTTTTTAAAACATAAGCCAGAGCTCTGCCATATTCCTTAGTTTCTGGTCCTCCCTTCCCTTCTCATCCCTTCACAGCTGGCTGGATCTTGGTACCCTGAATTAAACTTTCACCAAGGTATTGCTTAGTGGCTGTGCATCCAGACAACAAGCTTGACTCACTGGTTTGCTGGAAATACCCCTTGTTCTCATATTTTTGCAAATATTACGGTGGAAAAAATTCATAAATTGTCATTATAAGGTACAAATAAGAATAGCTCTATCCCCCACCCCAAATAACATTCTTCATGTTGAGTGACTGAGAGATTGTTTCCAAGCATTTCTCAGAAGATTTTAACTTGATTCCACTGGGGAGCGATCCTTTCTGTGCTTGGGGAAGTCCTTGAAGAGAAATGGAAGACAGAGCACAGAGATATCAATAAGCAGTTACAAGGCTTCTGAATCTTGTAAAGCAGGATATCTATTTAATACAATTTTGACTAAGTAAAAAAATAGAAGTTAGGAGTTTCCCCCTGCCTTTCTAGTTTTCTCCAAACAGAAATCTCTAGCATAGTGCACCCAACTGGGAAACGCTCTGTGAATTTCCACAGATCACATTAAGCAAAGAGCTGAGAGATTCAGCTTCTGTGGGCTGTTGTTCATGCGGTAGAAGATGACCTAACTTGACTCTCAGATTCGATATTGTATTTGCACGTTGGCAAGCAGAAAAGTAAACAACACTTAACTTGTAAACTTAGAACTTAATTAATGGTATTAAAGTAATTGAAAGAATGTGAATATAAAATGCCAAGATGCTGTTTTTATTGCACCCTACACAAACCAGAACTGTAGTAAAAGTAAGTTATTCTGTAGTGTAGAGGAGTATGCATTATTAGTACATTAATATTCGTTTTTATTGGAGCTTTTAATGGTTTATTTGGCAATTGAAACATTAAAAAAAAATCCTAGAGACTGCCAAGAATCACAAAGGACAACAAATATATATGAGGCTATGAAGTATAATGTACTGTGTTTCTAGAATATTGTGAAGAAAAGGTGAAAGCCATATTGGTCTGGATGTGACATTCTGCCGGTGTTGCCTACGCTATGCACATAGTTTCAGTGAAAAAGCACCCAAAACAATAGAGCAAACTGAGCCACAACTCTGTGTAAGCTTTTGCTTACACAGCTTTTACTTTGTACTGCTGTAGAGTCTGCATGGGGCCTTGGAGGCGGGTGCCAGACCCCTTGTGCCCTCGCAGCCATGCAGAGCTGTTCCTGAGGCCGTTGTGACGGCAGAAGTGCCAGTGTGCTGCAGATGGGTCACTCAGACCTCGGTGTGATGCCGTCGTGATAACACTTGCAGTGGCTGAACTGAACTGGAGAGATCAGGATCAGTGTGATTCAAGGAGGCCTCTCAGTTATGCAAACTGATTGTGATCAAGGGCCAGGAAAAAGAGAGAATTAAATTTTCTGTGTTTATTTATGTGGCCATGGGGGTGCACAGGAATACAATTATCATGGGAATGAATAGTTAATGCTGTGTGATTAAATAACCTCCAACACTTTCCAATGTAACATTTCTGAGAGTCATAATGCAATGGCAGTGCTATTAATTAAGTGGGTATATAGGTAAGTACGGACAGATTATCCTGAAGAGTAATTGAGTCAGGTAAAGCTGAAATGAGAAATTTGAATATAAAAGTGAATGAGTTGGAGAGAAAGGAGCAAAATGAAACATCTGGGTTGAAGACCTATGTAACTGCAAGCCACGTAGTTGGACTGCTATTTGGTAGGTAACTGAATTTGTGTGTAACTGTTACATGTTCCCGGACATAAGGAAGTCAACTCTTAAAAAAACTCAGACAAAAGTCCCCTTAAATGATTGATTCAGAAAATAAATTAGGATTTACAATATGATCTGTATGATATATTTTTTAATCGCTATTAATTTCCTTAGGTATTTTCTAGAAGACCTTTATAAAAATGCTGTAGAAAAATTCTACAGAAGTTGAATGCATTTTTCTAGAAAAAACATGGTATACTTTCTAAGCAGTTTTTAAAGTCTAGAGGAATTTGTGAAAAATGTATCCCAATATTCCTCGGGATCAGTAATCCAGTAGGTGTTTATACATGCAGGTATGCACATGTGCAGAAAGATATTCTTTGGTTTCCATAACGAACTGAAAAAATTGTGATTGCCCATACAACATTACTGTACTGCAAATAATGGTAAATCCAAGAAGGATCTTCACTAGATTTTTAAAGTCTTGGTTTTTATATATGTGTGTTTTCAAAATTGTATGACACAGAGAAACAACTTGTGGAAAAAATAGTTCTACTTTTTGTTTCTAATTAGTGATGTTACAAAGATGTCTTCCTGAAATTAAACTCTATGTCACCTTCAAACATGCTCTTTTCCTTTGTAGTGTGCAACAGAGTTTGACCCTGGCTAATGTTTTCCTCCAGTTGTAGTTCCTGGGAGAGAAAATATATTTACTAGCTTTCTACCCTACAACTAAATTAATAGACTGAGGGACCAATTCATTAAAATTTTATATCTGATTTGTTTGGGTCATAGCTCTGTTATAACTGGTTATAAATATCTTGTATTCCTTAACATTGCGTAGTCTATTAACATAACAGACATTAACAACTATAGCCCATCTGGAGCTAGAGGGGAAAAACCATAATCATTTACCTTGCCAGCTGAAAAATGACATAAAAAATCATGTGATTTGACCCCTCTCACAAGTAATCAAGGAGGTTATAAATAATTAAATAGCCTTGGGTGGCTGAATAGAAACTGTCCATATTCCTTGCCTAATGATCTGATCTTATTTATTCATTCAGATATTCACTAAATGGTAAACTAGGCTAAGGCCTCTTTTTCTTGGCCCTTTTGTAGAAGATATCGAATCATCCACCCTCCTTTATGCTAAGATTAAAGTAACACTAAGTCTCCAGCTTTTCTGTAGAAATTTGTGTATCATTATCTTTAAGTATGAACTCAGGACCTGTGAAAATGTTCAACTGGGGGGAGCTCTGCTTTATTTCCTCAATTTCATTTGGCAGGAAAGGAGGGCAGGAATGTGATCCAAACACCTAAAAATCATATTATTCCTCCATGGTTGATTACTGTACATCTTGCACTTTCTAATGTTTTTCTTCACTTGTTCCAAGGTATTGTCTTCTCCTCATAGTGGATCTCTTGTCCCTGCTATCCAGTGATAGGACGTGTGGGAATGATTTAGACTGAACTTTAGGAAGCATTTCTTTACTGAGAGAGTAGACAATCTCTGGAACAGGCTTCCTAGAGAGGTGGTGGATGCCCCAAGCCTGTCAGTGCTTAAGAGACAATTGGATAATGCCCTTACTACCATACTTTAACTTTTGGTTAGCCTTGAATTGATCAGGCAGAGGGACTAGATCATCACTCTAGGTTCCTTTAAACTGAAATATTCTATTTTATTTCCTCTTTTTTAAAGAGAAGGAAAAGCAGCCACTCTAGCAATAGAGAAACAATGTTTGCATAAAGCAAAAAAAGGAAGTCCTTGTGAAAAAAAGGATCAGAGTTGAACTGACATTATTAGAAAAGGTATCAAACACTGATCCTGAAGATAACTCTGTGCAGACTTTGATGGGTATCAGGGGAGAACTACAGATGGGTTCTCTGAACCAGAAGGGGCCACTGTTATGGAAGGTTTATAAATTACAGGGAAGTAAAGAGAAAAATCTTGTCCTTGTGGTAAAGTAGTTCCTGTTGGTCACATCTGAATTGCTATGTTTTAAATCTGCATGCTAAGTGACATTAGAGGATGGCACTGATTATTTCTTTCTCTCTGCTCGCACTGAGCTCCCCTGTACATGATTGGAGCACAAGTCTTTCTCTACCTGATGTGAGTCCAGATATGCCTGCCCCCTATGACTGAGCATTCCATGAAAATTTGTACCCAGAGTAGTAATTAAATAAAGGCCGAAGTAAAGAAACAAACAAACGCTGGAGTCTCATGTTGATTGACTGTGGTTCTTGGAAATTTCATAGTGTATAATTTATTGCTTGTGCCACAACTTGTGGCTAACTGTGCTGGAATGGGTGGAAATGTCATACCACAAATTTTCTGTCTCCTGTCCTCTGAATCTAATTTGGATCTTGTATTCCCAGTGGCAAAACCAGAAGTGGGATGTATATGGTTGTTGACTAAGACAGTATGTGTGTGTTCATAAAAAGGAGAGCTGCTTTTGATCTTTGCATTTGCATGCTAAACTAGGCATATTGTAGCCCTCACATTTTGGACTTTGATCAGCAAGCCAAACATAGGAGAGAAAAGCTGAACAGAATTGAAGAACAAAGACTGGTGAAGGTTGCCAAAACACTACACTCATCTGCTACTAAATATCTGATTTGGTTTTTGAGTTCTTCCTGATGGTTGTGGAGGAGAGAGATGACAGGGTTCTGCCCATCTCAGGCAGCCCCCAGTTAATAGTGTCAATAGTTGTCAAAATGGCAGAAATGCATTTGAAGATTTATAGCTTCCCACAGGAATGGGCAGAAAAAAAGATGAGTACCCGCTTTGTTCCTGAAGTAAACTGAGAAAATTGTGTGGGGGGGATAGGGGGGGAGGGGAGGAGCTGTACTAAGTCTGTACTAAGTAGGATAAATATTAGTTCAGAATCCAGGAGTCCAGGCTGTCCTTGCCTATACACGGTGACAGTCTCTCACCAGATACTTATGACTCTTTAAATAATACCAAGATGTGGATTGCTGCTTTCATTAACTAATTTTTGTCAACGCTGTGGAAATGTTAACCTTGGCTCATAAAGTGGCGGAACTGCACTGAATAGACTTTTGTGCCTTGAAATAGGTTCAGATAAAACATTATTAGTAATAGTAGTGTTAAGAAAATGCAAGAACCTTTTGAATGCGTTAACAGATTTGTGTCATCAGAAGTTTCCAAATTTTGAGTAGATTAGTTCTATGAAATCATAAATGAGTGTTGCTTTTCCTTCAGGGAAAAGTGAGGGAAGGAGCCCTGTTTAATTTATTTTTGTATAGGTGAGTAGGCTGGTGGCACAGCACATTCCATTCTACCCCCTTAAATAAGAGTTAAATTTTCTTTCCTCTAAAAGTATGTTGAAATTAATCATTCAGGGAAAGTGGGACGTAACCTTCATTTTTACTAGTGCATTGTAACATTAAACATGCAAAATGGAAAACCTGTTAAATGTGAGACATAGATCTTTTGGAACATTGCAATGCAGTAAAAGGACTGCAAAATCTTCCATGCAATACAATAATTTCAGGGTGGGTTTTCTGATGTTTTTTAAAACACATCTCAAGCCTTTGTGCAATGCATTTAGGAACTAGTGAATTGTTTCTCTAGAATAATATGTTTCTTGATTGCAGTTACAAGGTTTTGTCACTTTTGTTATTAATCACAGTGACAATCTTTTGTCTTTAGGCCAAGGGCAAGAGTTCTCTGTTGTTGATCTAGTCAGAAAGTACTCAAAGCTTGTAGTGGCATGTCATTAATATTTACGCTGCACAGGTAATAGAGTAAATATTAGGGCTATGAATTATTGAAAGTGAAAGAAAAGTGATGAAATACTGTTTGTTAGTTTGGTTGTTATGTAGTTTTTCATGTTTTTGAAAAATGAGGACCTGTGAAAGAGAGCATCACTTTGCTCTTATCACTTTATAATCACTTTGTGCTTATGACTTCTATAATAATGGGAATTTTCTTTGTCAAATGGTATGAATGTTGAAAAGGAATTCCAAATACAATTCTTCTGATGAGTTGTAGAACAAAAACACATGACAATAATTTAATACAACTGCCTTAGAGAGGGTGCAGGAGTGTCCTCTACAAATGACTACCCTCGCAAGGAAGCGTGATTCCCAGAGTATTCTCAGTCTCTACCACGATTTCCTACATGTCACAGTGCTTCAATTCTGCTTTTCCCTACTCATCATCCCTGAACTTCTGTTTATGCATCTGGTCAGTGGACAAAGTCTTTGATAGGCTTTAGGTAAGTTTCCTGCTTAACTTTGGGGCAGGAGTGTAAGAAAATTATGTACATACAAACTGGGGGAGTAGTGCAGGTGGCTTTTATGTCTGCTGGAATGTAAAACAGGGAAATGAAGAAGGGGTTTCTTGTGTGTGTGTGTGGGAGGAGTTCCTAGTTTGCAGCAGTTCACAGCCAGTACCATATGCAGCAGAGTGAGCAAGGAGAGTCAGCAAGGCCAGTGTATAAGTAGGAAGTAAGACAAAGGCTTGCAGCAGCTATTGGACTTCTGGCCTATATATGCACCCACAAAGTAACATTAGTAACTAAGTGATGAAGGATTACAGAGCAGGCTGGCCGTGATTCCAGAAAGGAACTTGCAGTCCTTGACCACTCACGAACAAGCAACTCATCCAGTTAATGGTACTGTAGTTTGAGTTGGCCAAAAGTGAATTGATTTCTTGTTCATAAAATACGTTCTGTGCCCTGATTATCATTTTTTCACAAATGGTTTCAATGTTTCTTTGTTGTGTGGTGTGCTGATCCTTCCCCAGAAGTGGGCATTCACCCCACATTTGGCCATGATTTTTTAATCTGTTCTTCTTCTGCTTTAGCCTAGCAGCTCTGTGGGGCAGCATTAGGACTGATGGCTGAGGGGTGAGATCTGATAACCATCCCTTCCTTAGAAAGTTGTAGCTGTTGAAATGTTTTCAACAAGCCTGTGCCCTACTGCTGTCACAGAGCCTGCTTGGAGGAGACCTGTGCTCCTGTGGGAGCAGAGAGGGTTTCTCACTTGAGCTTCTGACTGCTGCCTGTACTAGTGTGCTTTCATGCTTGTGCTTTGTCTTGGTGTGCTGATTACTGTTTTTCACTCTCTACTAAGACAGATCATACAGAACTTCATTATGAATACAGAGAGCTAGGTTAATGTAATCTACTTCAGCATCCACTAATGCTAGTGATCTAGATTGCTAGATTAACCAGGGAAATTACTTAGTGGTAAGAACAGGCACTTCTGTAGTGATCAATACAAAAAGTCACCCAGCTGTATCCAAACTTACTGCTAAAGCCATAGCACTGGCCAGCAGCTTGCAGGGTGTGGTATTGAAGTGATCAGAGTTTTCTGTGTTACGCATATCTGTTTTTATCACCCTTCTTTGTTCACCTTCTGTGGTACTTATTAGTTAAACATGACCTTGCATGACTGAGCACGCCCCAGAAGACTGAGTTAAACCTAATCAAGGTGACTTCTCTGCTAAAGCTGGCAACGGTAGAGATGTGAAGACCCTCGTGCTGTGGTGCTGACTTCTATTGGAGCTCAAAGGAATTCTGACCTAAGAACCAAACCCTGCATCACCTGGATAAGATGTCTGTGCTTCTGAGATAGACCAGGCTAATGGCAGACTAAAAAATCAGCTCTGGGGTCATGATTGAGGATCCACGGTAATTAAATAATGCATCAGTTCAGGGTGGAGGGAATTGTTTAGGTCTGAGACAGAATGCCAGAGACTCCAAGCAGCAAGGCAGCAGCCAGTGGGCAGTGCTGGATTTGGCCAAGCAGGCCAGCCAGGGACAAGCTGTAGCACAGGCAGAACAGAATAAAGAAGATATAAGGGGAACCAGGGCTCAGCAGGTAGGAAGCAGGATCAAGAACCAGAGCCAGGAATCAAGGTGTGAAGCATGATACTGAGGCAGGCTGTGAATTCCCACAAGTTGCTGGTACAGACAGCTGTTTGATGTGTCCTGTCATTAAGAAGAGGCATTGAATATGGTCTTTGTTTTCTTTTACCTCTGTCACTATTGACCAATGACCAGAGATGCCTCACTCCAGCTGGGCAGCAAGTTCATTATACACTTTTATTTTTAACACTGGCTTTAGTGTGGCAGGATCTGTAGTCTGCCTTGTCCCAGTGGTTTTGTGCTTCCTACTGAGTTTGCAGTTCTTTATCAGACAGACAGTGAAATTGTTTACCAGAGATTTACATTCTGACCAACCAGGCTGCCTGGACTGAGCAGAACTAGGGGCATATTCCTCCTTGGCCTGTTAGGCTGGTGTCTGTCTCACCTTTGCTCCTCTGCATCGAGTCTCTCTGATTGCTTGCGAATGGAGAGGCTGTGATTTTGCTGACTGTGCTGCTTTGGTTCAGCTGTGAAGCAGTTGCTTATAATTGGTGCCAAGAAGTAGCAATCAACTGGAAAAAAATAGCTCTGGGAAAAGTTGATTTTTATTTTTTTTTCCCCTGCAAAATGTTTTTGTGAGCTGATGCTTGAAATGAAAATGTGGGTAGATGGAAAGAAGACATTGTGGAGTTTTGTTTTCAGTGATTTACAGTAAAAATCTGCTGCTGAATGGTGAACGGATAGAAATAATGATAATAATGATGATTAGCCCATACACTGTTAGTGCCTGGTTCTCAACACTGCTTTTTTGATGTCTCAGGGGTAAAAGCAAGAACGACATCCAGTTTCAGAAGGTGACCATGAGCAGTTGTTCAGGTTAGAGGAAGACTTCATTAAAAAAACAGAAAAAGGAATAAAAGAAACACTGGCAATGACCAAAACTTAAGTTAGTTCAGTGTTTTTGGTATCTGTGGGGAAAAAGCTGTTTCGAAATGCTAACAAAGATGAGAATTTAATTAATCTCCATAATTATGTATTCCTCATTGGTGGATCTCAGGGTCATTTTCACAGTATGGTATGGTTGGGGTTTTTTTGATCACAAACTGTTTACTATTTAAACAGATGCTGAATGTTCTACCCTTAAGATAAGCAAAGTAAATTCTGATGTCAGCTACTTCCAGATATTCAGGAGGCAAGACAGAATGCTATGTATCTACTGTTAGGCTGCGATTGACAAAGGTCATTATTTGTATTTGCCAACAAACTTACTAAATTTTTTTTTTAAGCAAACCTTACTCTGATACATGAATAGTGGAAGTACACCACACCACAACTTTGCAGCACAGCATGCTTGTTTGACTTTACCAAGGGTCATCTGTTGGTTATGGTCATTTTTAATTATTATTTTTAAAGCTTTAAGTTTAATAACATCTTATTATCCAATTTCACCTCTCTCTTGTTACTTAAGTTATTAAGGTCATCCAGTTCTCACTAAATTTTAATGTCTCTTTTCTTTCAGGTCTTGCATATTTTTACTCTGATTGCCCTCATCAAATTCAAAGATATCTTGTTTTTTAATCACTAAAATTCTAGTATTGTCAAATCTTTGATCCCGTTTTGTCTAAAAGGCTCAATTATTATCAAAATTTTTAGTTCAACATATTTAAACAGAACAAGTCTTACAGTTTCAGCTATGACAACTTAAACAAAAACTACAGTGTTGAGAAAATGCCAAGCTCACCCCTTGACTTTCACACTTTATCTGGTCTGGTTACTGTTTCTGTGAAAATTCTTCCCTTCCTAAGGAGAAATTTCCACTTTTATTTCTATTTTATGTATAAGCAGTTGCTTTATACATCTAGTCATGTAAGTGCTATGAAAACCAGACTTAAATAAATTGAAGGTTGATGAAGCTCTAGTTCTCCCCAAATATACTGTGTATCCAAGTTTTTTTTTCCATCAGAATGTGTGGATCTGGAACTTGCATACCTGTAAACCTTTTTGGCTGTTAAATTGCTCCTACTGCGTGTGTGATCAGGAGAGTGGAGAGTATATGTTATACTTAAACTCTTTTAGGCAGAGTTACTAACAAAAGAATTGCAGGAAACCAGGGTTTCCTAGCTTGCTACTGTTGGATTTGAAACCTGAATGAGGCAGTGGCACAGTCATCTAAGGAATACTTTGTTTCAAATTTGAATCCCTAGTCTAGTTTTTTTTTGGTGATTTTTTGTCTTTTTTTTTAGGAAAGCCAGGTAAAGAGTTAACACTGATACACTTCCTGCTCCCTGGTTACACAAATAGGTAGTGAAATTTCGTGTGGAAACTAGCAGAGATTTGTAACAACATAATCACTCTGCCAGAGGGACTGAACCTGAGCCCTGTCCCTTGGAAGCACAGACCAGAGGGCTGATGTGCTCACTGAGAGCAGCAGCTTCTCTTTGGGTCAGTCGCAGCAGGAGGCAGCAACACATTGTGTTAGTGTTTAAAAGAGCTTCTTTAAGGATTCTTACATTTTGGAATTCGGAACTATGTAAGTCAGGTACAGAGAGGCTCTCTGCTTAGCTGTAGCAGGTTTCATGTTGGTCACATGGAGCCAATTAGCCTTCCAGAAGTCTAACCATGAAACTTATACCCGTGGCTTTGTGTAACAGCACAGTATTCATCCTGGAAGGGGGAGAAGGGGAGGAAAAAGTGAAATAATTAGCTTCCAGAAATGTGTACAATTCCAGATAGTGACCAAAATTACATTTCTGATTTTAATGAAAGGTTTTCTGGCTCAATAAAATTTAGAGCAAAGCCCTGCTGGTTCAAATTATTAGTGCACTCCTTAGACCTGGTGAGTTTTATATAGTTTCATGTGGCTCTTTGTACATTTTGCACAGCTTTAGTTCAACTCTATTGCCCTCCGTGTAAGAACCCTTTTATAGACTTACACAGAGATGAAATGAACTCCTAAGGAACAGTATTAATGGAATGATATTTCTCATAATCTTCTTGGAGACTGGGATGTTTTCCAAAACAGCAGTATGCTTTTGAGTGGAAGAAAAATTACAGATCTGGGATTGTTCTGGCTGAATTTAGGAACAGTGATAGTTTAATAAAATGAAATGCTACCAGGTCAAGACTGTAGCTGTGGCATGTCAGTTACAGTGGAGTGCATTGAGGAAGGTAGTTCTGGCTGTCCAGGTAGCAGTTGGCTCCCCCCACTTACAGTGCTCTCTTTTTGGAATTTTACTTAGCATTGCTAGTGTCTCAGTAATATTTTCTGTGATCCTGCATCCCTCTATAGCATTCTGAATACAGCTGCAGCAATCACATGGAGCAGTCTGAGCTGGCAGGAGGGATGCAGGTGGCTTCTTCACTTCTAGGTCATGGGATTCAACAGGTGGGAGGAGGGAGCGTGGCAGAACTCCAGCTCATTTAACCATCTCATTTTAAAGCCTGTTCAGGACTCCTTTGATGACACATCAGAAGGGAGAGTTTCAAAGCAGTCCTGAAGTGGCTTGAGTTTATTTCCTTTCTGTCATTAGAGAAGAAGATGGAAGACTTATTATCTGCAGGGTTAATGGCAATAAGTCAGGTAAGCACAAGATGAAGGAAAAACTCCTTTCTTCACTTCCATTAATAAAAAAAGTCAATGTTTAGTTCTCTGGGGCACTGTGAAGAACTGCATTGGGCACATGCTGTATTTTTTCCTGCAGGAAATCAAAACATTGATTTCTGGGGAAAATATTTTTTTTCAGTACTTCCTAAGTTTGAAATAAAGGAATTTTCACCATTCAGCTATCACACCTCTGATGAACAAAACACAAGGGATGTTCACCACTTGAAGCATTTTATAGGCAAAATTCTTCTGTTGTACTAGTTCAGTTAATGATTTCTAGAAAAAATAGGGCCTTTTTAATACTAATTTTGAAGCAATTGTCAGTTACAGTGTATAGTCCTGTCAATTTACTCTCTGTGGTCTAAATAAGTAATGTGTGAAGGGGAGGGACCCTGGTCGTCCTAGAGACCAGTTATGCACTATGGTTAAAGGTTTAATGCACTATGGTCAAAGTCCTGGACAGGTAGGAACAATGTAGGAATTTCATCATGTAATGCAGAGTTTCTATTGCTGTCTCCAGAAATTTTGCAATTTTCTGCCAACTGTTTACAGTCTTAGGGGAGCAACGCCTTGCAGAGGCACAGAGTGTGCAAGAGAAGCTTTGGAAAGGGCCAAGACCTCCACCAAAACAGTAACAACCCTCATCTTGAGCTGGTCATTAACCACTATTTATATTAAGTCTTGCATTTCATAGAGTGTTTATAACAACTCATCTCTTGGTAGCGGTAACTTACAAAATGCACACAGTGGATAAATGCTTCAAGATGACAAGACTCATTTCACCCAGTACGTGGGAGCAGCTGATGTGATGTTTCCATCTCTTACATGTACAGCTGTCTGGCCTTGAGCCACGGTAGTTTCTAGTGGCCATGGCAGGGACATCACAGGGTGATTGCAGTTCCTGTGGTGCGTGCTCCTTGCACTGTGTCCTCTGCATCTGCTTGAACTGTGACACATTGCTGATGGCTTGAAGAAACATTTGAGTACCTGAACTGTTCTGTTCGGCTCTGACAAAACTGGCAGGTGAAGTTAGGTGTCCCCTTACTTCTGAGAATGACAAAAATATGCTTTTCTGCCTGATTTTCCACATACTGAGCATGTTACTGTTCTGTTGGTCACAAATCTCTTCATTATATGCTGCTCAATAGAGTCAGTGTGTAAATACATTACAGAATGCAGAAGGAAAATTTATATTTCCAGTAGTTTTCTTGTATGGATGTGACACATAACTCCTGGCTGACAGTAGTTCTGGAACCTTATGAAATACACAATCACTTCTGTGTCCATCTGACTTATGGCATGGTTAAAATTGTAAGCTTGTCTTGATTGAGAAATGTGACTTCTGGAAAGTTTTTCTTTGTCTCTGGTTGTGAGGATGCTCTGTGTAAGGATGGCAT
This sequence comes from Machaerirhynchus nigripectus, assembly GCA_013397975.1. NCBI lineage: Eukaryota > Metazoa > Chordata > Aves > Passeriformes > Dicruridae > Machaerirhynchus > Machaerirhynchus nigripectus. The sequence goes on along the minus strand of VZRQ01008166.1, from coordinate 36,106 downwards.
TTCAAAAAAGAAACACATCTAGCAATAATTCTGGAGATATTTCATTATTACAGCAAAGGTGGATAAGAAAAAAAATTCTATCTAGAGGTGGACAGAGACATATTTTCAAAGTAAATGAGGTATTGATGAAAATGTAATAACAATTATATGATTGTGGAACTGAAGGAGGGTGACAGGACTAAATTGAATATAGTCAGCACATAGCTGTAGTAATGAAAAAACTTCCATTATATGTGTATATAGATCTTGTGAAAGAGAGATTTGCATTTTCTTTTATACGTATGTATTTTTTTCTTTTTGAAACAAAGACCTGTTATTTCAAAACAGAAAGCTTAGCTTGACGTTCCAGGTTGTAGAACTGATGAGCAGGTAAATGTGAGAAGATTAATGAAATTATTCCTGTTCCTGGCATTATTCTGCCAATGTCCTGTATTTAATTCTTGTTATCACACTTACCCTTCTTGAAATGTGTCATCAGTGAGCATCATTGCTTCTTTTTGTTCCATGAAAGAGAGGAGACAAAAAAAAGAAGTGTTTCTAAGCAAGATGTGGGAGATGAAACAATTTTTCTGTGTTTGGGGCATTAGATTAAAATCAGCACACTTGAGTGTATCTTAGCTGTAAAACTGTTCTTGTCCTTTTAATCTGTTTGCCTACTATAAACCTTTGGCCTCTAAATCTTGAAGTGCTCAAAAGGTGAATGTTTTACTTCTTTTCAAATCAAGATGCTTGGGGAGGTGAACTTGCCTTGTCAAGTTCTTGGAAAGCAAAGGGATGACAATTCAGCACTAGACGTGGCAGGTGGTTAATAGTGTATTACTGGGTTTAGATATGATTTTCTTTTTAAGGATCTTTCTGCATGCTTTCGTTTTTAATGAATGGGAAATGCTGCCTCTCATACATGCAGAGAACCATCCAGGTACTTCTTTAAGAGGTGCAGTATCACTCGGGTTCCTCCCTTATTGGTAAGTCAGATGCAATGCAGTTGTCTGGATAAATGCAGATTAGCCTGACCTTTGGGTTACCAGTCTGTGCTGAAAAACAGCAGGTGTGCAAGGAAATAGAGGCAACAGCAAAATTTGGAGGAGAGAGGTTAGCAGCAGGCATAGTGTCCTCAGTCATGGAGCTTCACTGTGAAGAAATTACATTGGAAGATTGCCTTTTTAAAAACAGACATGTCAGTAATTTTGAAGAAATGAGGTGGTTTGAGTGCTGTTTGAAATTTCTATATGAGCTTCAGGAATTCATAAAATGACATGTGAGATTCCTGTCTCATTACAGTTTACTTCATGAAACAAACATTTTCTCATGGGTGTGCATTAGGAGTTATCCACTTAAATTCTACATGTGTGCTCATATCTCAGTCTCTGGTTCCAGGAAAGAGTTAAATATTTAAAACACATTTTGTTCATCTAAAGAAAACATGTACCCACGGGGCTATTCAGTTTAGAGATTCACTCAGGTTCAGGTGATTTCAACGTTTGCATGCTTGTCCTCGCCTCAGCTGGACTTCTTTTTCCTTTCTCTCTTCTTATCCAGAGTCTGCACCATTCCCGTGGATCCCCATTCCCTGTGCTCTGGCTGCCCCACAGAGTTACTTCTGTGCCCCTTGCAGTCCAGTAGCAGCTCCCTCATTCCTTTGGATATTATATTGTGAGACTCATCAATTCTATTTTTGTTTTTACACTTAAAAATATAATCATCCTGTCACTTGTACTGTCCCCATGTTCTAGTTTGGTTCAGACTCTCTAAAAGATTCAAAGATAATTGGGTGGAGGCATTTCCTATTTCATATTAAGCTTCTGCATCTGCTTTAATTCGCTTAAGGCAAAATATTTTTACAGCATAACTTGGAAGTGGAATTTAACAATGGTCAGGTTCTAGCTGCAGTCATTCGTAGGGTCTAGGAGTATAGCTGGCAATTGCCACCTCTGTGTGAACCCACATGTATGAGCATGCACATGCACACACATCCATGCATTTTAACACCCACCATCCCTGCAGTCTGCTGGAATACACACCCCATCATGCACGCACAGCCTGGTCTGCTGCACAGTAGAGGAAGCGATGCACTAACGTGTCAGTAAAGAAGCTGATGAGAAATCATGCTTTGGCTTCACAAAACATCTTGGAGAAATTTTACAGCAGGGGAGAGAACAGGTATTTTGACAGAAGGATAAGGAGGAGAGAAGAGGTAAATTCCTAAATGTGTCACGTTGAATGCAAGTGATGGAGATATAAAGTCTATTAGGAATAAAAAGCAGAGAGGAGGAAAGATGGGAGAAGAGAGGGGGAAGTAGAGCCTTAAGTATCATGAAACAGTTTGAAAAAAAGACCTGTTAGGAGAAACTGAGAGGATTAGCAAATTAACAGTACGAAAGTGGTTGGCTGGGGAGGGGTTTGCAATGGTGTCTGAGCAGAAAATGTTGATGAAAGTGTGAAGAGCGTGAATACAAAATGAAAGGGTATAACTGAAGAGGAAAAGAAATAGTACACATATTGCTAAAATTTAGGCAGCTTTGCTTTGCTGTATAATGCATGTATACATGCATTTCATAGTCTAAAACAACAAATCGGTAACAGTGAGAATATGTTAAAATGAATAAAAAATTGGAAAATGTAATGAGGGAAGTGTAGGACTGGCTGAAATCTGGGGGACCATTGGCTCGTTCTTCTCAACAAAGGTGATTAAATATGGCAAACCCTAAAAGTTGGATCAATGTCTTTGACATAAGCAGAATTTTCTGCCTCCTTTAAAAAAAAAGAGAAAGGGATAAATAATAATTTGTCTTTTGGTTTATATATCTTGTGAAATGTCTTTGTCCATTTCATGTTTGTTTGCAAAATTTTGCTACAAATTATTTACAAATAATAAAACAATCCTACTTATTTTCATAAGTGTCTGTATTAATAACATTTTTACATAGTAAAACGAATTAAACATGACTTTCATAATAGCTAAATATTTGTCATGGTAATGTTTTTTGTGAGAGATAAATTATTCTGAAGCACTCAAATCTTCCAAAATAAATCCCAGATTGTGTTATTAGAAGGTAAAATAAAAAAAAAAAACCTGTTATTTTTATGCAGAGGCACCATAAGAAAAGTAGAAAGTTTCCCACCTAATAGCATGTAGTCTTTTCTTAAGATACTCGTACATGATTGTGTGAACAAGAAAGCTTGTGCAGTGTAGGGGGCTGACAGTTTCTGAACAAACCAGGGCATTCAGAAGTGAAAACTGTCAACCAGGTGATAGACCTTGGCTTTGCTTGTATGCTGAAGGTTGTTTTCAGTTCCATTAGTAACTGTGTACAGATTTTGAAAACTAGGTCATCAGTGGTATAGCATCTTTTTATTATGATTTATAGTCTGTGTGTTTGAACTACCAAAATAATTTTCATGTATACCATGAGTCATAGCCCTATTTTATCCTTACTTTTCACTTTTTTCCTTATATAAGCAAACTCCTATTGATTATGAGCAGATTTTCCTTGAATGAGAGCTGAGGAGGGACTGTGGTATTTGGCCCGAAGGATTGTGTAAGCTAGTATGAATCATAAGAATTTGGAGACAATATACTTTAAAATGATTTCCTCTCGAGTACATTACTACATCTTGCATGTTACTAGGAGCTGTCTGAGTGTTGTTACCATATGGATAAATAAACTCTCCCATTCCCTGGTCACTCATTTCTCAGAGCCTCCCTAGTTTTCTTGGCAGGTTGTGTTGCAGAAGTAGTATTGATAGGGCTCCTCAGCCCATACACCCTGATTCTAAAGCTCTGTCTCAGGAGCCTCTTACCTGCCTTTTTATTTATCCACCACCTTCTTTTGAAGACAGCCCCCCTTGGTATAAATCTTGACAGCCTACATCAAGGCTCAATCTTCTTTCTCCTTGTGATGGAGTTTGTGATCAATGGTAAGAAGTCAGCTCTCTCTCTCTTAATGTCTCTGGAGCTTCTAGAGCTCTGAAAATACCAAGAGCATGACCCTCAGTTATATATATGAAAATACTATTTTTTTCCCCCAGGAAAAGAACAAATAGGAGCTTGTCAGTCAGTCTTTTTGAAAGCAAAGTCTGTCAGGGAAGCTAGAGTCTGCATCTATTGTTTGGCTGGGGCTGTAACTGTGGCCCAAATGTGAGGCACAGTGTAAAGCAGTTCTCAAGTTAATGCAAAAAGCTGGTTGAAAAGTTTCTGCCCTTGTACAGTCACTCCTGTGAATCAGGACACGAGCTCACTGTCAGTTATGGTGTTCTGCTCACAAGCCTTTCCACCAGAGACTGCACACCTTGGGATTTTTGGTGACTCCTGCTATCATGGTATATGTGGGGAAAAATAGGTATTTTTGCCACAGAACTGGAGCCTAATGCATCTGAGCAGTTTTACACTGGTTTGGAGAAAGCGAAATAAGAGAAGAAGTTTCATTCTAAACTATCAGAAAGCTGTTTCAGATGCATATATATTCAGATTAAACTAATTATTCAGATTGGCTCAAAAATTCCTGTGTGTTCCTTGAGGATTTTTTTTGGTGAGATTTTTGAACCCAGGTATGTTACAGGTATAGACTTGTGGCTCCAAATGAATTCTTTTAAATTTCAATAGAATGTTGTGCATAATTGGCAATATATGCTATCAGTTAAATAAGAGTAGATGGAGAAGCAAATTTAACTAAACTAAACCTTTTTAGCCTTGTAACTTGAAGATCAATGTTAGAGTACAGTGAGTAGTTGTAAGTTGAAAGTACAGGAGGAGAATAGGATATTACTCTGAGAAAATTATGGGTTTTTGAAAAAAAGCAATTACCACTCAAGAAATGAGAACGCAATTTTGTGTACTGGTTGCTAATCAAGTATTTATTTGTACACCAGTCAAATTATTTTCTTTAATGGCTGCACAAAATACAGCTTCTCAGACGTTATTTAATATGCAAAACAACATATTTAAAAAAAAATCCCTCAAACCTTTTGCATAATTTTTTCTGATAGCAGATGTAGATCTGTAGCAGCATAAATTGGAACATTGTTCCAGAATGCTGCTGCATTTAAAGTTATGTCAGTCATGGGCAATATTAGAGTCTGCTTAGCTCTTGGTCTCTTTGGGCAGGGTTATTTCCAGTGATATATTCTTTTTTGATATAGCTAAATAGTTTTCTAAGTGCTTGTTTTTTAGCTGTAATTAATCCTTTGAACATCTATAGCTGTTCCATTAAGACTCTCATAACTAATGAATTAAATCTGACAAAATCCCATTGGAGATGCATTTAATTTATTGGCTTTAAAATTCTAATGGAAGTACTTATGGATGTCCGAAGGATTAAGGATTACTTAACAAGGAGGTCAGTCAGTATTGCATCCATTTTAGAGATGAATAAACTGAGGCGGTGGGAGATAAATGATAAATGTAAAGAGAAGTACATTAGAAAGACAGGAATGGAAGACAAAGCTTTAGTCAATGTAGTTGCACTATATGGAAAAAACTCTGTATTTTCACTGTTTCTTGAAGAATTCAAGATGTGTAGTTCATTGCTTTTGGCTTTTTGTTGCAAGAATGCCATCACTTTGAACAGCACAGATATTGCATCTTAATTGTCCTCTTACTAAGGTTGTTTCGTTCTCCTTCCTCATCCCTATTTTGTGTGACATTTTGCAGCAGATGCGTTTTCCTTCTTTTCAAAAACTGACAGTATTAATTCAATTTGTAACTTCAGAGATGGAAAAGAGTTAATAGAAAAATTAAGAATGTACCACCTTAATAGGACTTGAACTCGCAACCTTTGAAATATGAGTTAGACATTTATCTGGTAGTCTATGCAGTCTTTCATTAGCAGCTGTGGGAATTTACAGGTGTTAAATTAGTTGGAGAAATGTTGCACTATTCCATTTATTTTATTTATGCAATAAAACCATAATAAGAACTACAAGGAAATAAATTAATTCTAAAAAAGGAATCTAATATAAGGGCAACAAAGTTCAAATAAAGCCTGCTCTCTAGTTTTTAACATGATCTCTGAGACGTCACCAATATTAGACTTAATATTGCATTTTTATGTTTCACTTGTTGAAATATTTTCATTAGATGCAAACTCCAGTAAATTTTTGCCCTGCCTCTTTATATATGTAAAAAATTCCTTCATTTTAAATATTTCTGTGTAATAGTTTTCCTGTTGAAAGGATACTGCAGTGTCATAGGTTAGAATTACAAGCCCCTGGTCTGAAGCCCCAGTCAGAAGGGCGCTGGCTGCTCTCAGGTGTTGATGAGCCAGGAGAGGGGGAGCAAAGAGCTGCTGGAGGCAGATGCAGCACGAAGCACTGCCCCTCAGGTTGGTGGGGAGGAAGGGAAAATAGATTGACCAAGGCTGAGTTAAGTTTCGAATATGTGACAGCTTTAGAAATCTTGAGTGAAAAATATGTTTCAACTTCAAGGGCATTAATACATTGTTATCCCAGTTGGGTAATTCATGAATTGTAAAACATGACCAAATGTACAAAAGCTTTGACTTCATGATGTGAATGCTCTGCACTATGAGTATGGGACTTAGTTTAATTAATGCAGTTTTAGGTCTTGCATTGCTTTTCTTCCTTCTGGTTTTAGAAAAACAAAAATTCAGGTGTAAAGCATTTTCAGTCAACAAATGCAGGAATTAGTTGTACCTCCGTGAAGGGAGAATGAGGAAACTTGTTACAGGGGCTTATAGATGATAGCTCAGAGACCAGCGCTGTGGGCTCAGCAAATCCATATTATCCACATCCATGTAAGACATTTTGCTACGTTACTCCCTGCAGGGTCTTCAGCAGCGCTACTGCTGGTGTACATTGCTGCAACAGTTGCAGTGAAGGAAAAAAATTGCACTTAGTGGGGAGAGTGGTTCATTGGCACACAGGGCTGTAGGATAATCACTACTGAGAGGTCAGCACAGATCCCCCAAATCTGGTCAATATAGATGTGCTAGCAAAGGCGGTGGGCTCTCTGTGTCTTTTGACATAAAGCAAAGGCTGAGCAGTGAGGTGTCAAAAAGTAGTAGTCAAAAGCCCAGCCTTACCTGAAGGAAAAGTATGATAAATGTCACTCATTGATGGATCTTATGTTCAATATTTATTAGAGCTGCCTGTGTCAAGCTCTGGGTGTTAGTTTACAATTTGTAGAAACAGAGGTACCCATTTTGTCAACAGCTTTTGAATCATAAGCTGCAATGTGATCTGTGTTCCTCAGTTGCACCCAACCTGCCTGAATCTTAAGTTTATAGAAATCTTTAAAAAACCCACAAGCCATTCAGCACAGACTAGCACAAGCAGAGTGAGACAATGTCAAATTGACATCTTCTGACTTTCCATTTTTCTTGAATAAGGGAGGTGGAAAATACTCCTGGATTATGGTAACCTCTTTTTTTTTTCTTTTTTTTTTCCCTTGCTCTGAATTCCTTCCAAAGCATTTCTGATCATTAGGGAGTAGATAATAATTTCAGTTTTAGCCTTTGAATATTCTTCTGGAATATTTAATCGAGTAGATAAAAATAGGATACATTCAGCTTCTTTAAGTTTATACCCAAGAGTTTCCTCTCTCCAAGAATTTGTGATCATCATTTACATCAAGTGGGTTGAGCTGAGTAAAGGTCTCCAATCCTTGAAAGAATGTGGTGAGAAATACTCAGCTATGTTAGAGATTTGTTTAGTTGGTTTTTCCAGAGGTGAAAAAGAGCCTGTGCTGCCTGGGAGCCCTGGTTGTTGTCAGCAAGCAACTTATATTTGTGATGGTACTGTCTGGCCCCTCTTCTCTAAGGTTGTCTTGACTCAGTGAATCCTGATGGATTAGTTATGGGACAGTTATATTGCAGGCAAGTGGACTGATTGTCAAGTTAATGCCTGTTGTTTGTGGATTTTCCCATTTTATGTTAGCTGTCTTGTTTTCTGGCTTCTTCTATCTGTTAACACCTATTTTATATTGTGATATATCTTCAGTGTGGCATCCTGTAGTAAATACAGGGAAACTAGGACTTGCTGGCAGCAAACACAATTTAGGATAAAATTGCTGCTAACCTTGGATTAGGAGTCTGTTCTGGTCCTTTAGAATTGCGTTATTTATATAGGAGTGTATTTTTGTTGTATACTTTTTTCATATATTTAAATATACATTATTTACATTGCACATATATAGTATATTGAATTTAATAAATTTTGAGAAAGTACTTGGGATTCAATGACATTTTGTGACTTCTCAAAATTGAGGTTGAAACATGCACTGCAATAATGTTTCTTACATTATTTAAGAAAATATAACTTTTTAATTTGTCATATCAGTGAGATAATGGTATTCAAACAATTCACAAATTGTAGGCTTTGCATATAGATTTGTAAATCTTAATTTACAAATTTAACACCATATTGTTTCATTAATTTGAAGTGGAGCTATAGACACACACATATAACTGTATAGATTTTTGTGAAAAAAAAACCCACATGAGGAATGTCTTTTTATTTTAGTTCTTAGAAAAAATAAATGACCATTACAAAATATACAGTAATCTGAACAATCCTAGAAGCCCTGTTTTATCATATATTAATTATTTTCTTTAAAATGCTTAATATTCACTTGAAACTTTTAGGATCGCTCACACTTTGTGAGTGTTAAATTAAATTAAAAATTCTTGAGAAGACAACCAAAAGAAGAATTTGATGTCAAACACCTCAGATCTCTTTGGAATGTGTGTTATACTTCAAACTTTTTGTTAGCTTCTATTAGCCTGCTTCCCATCATTTCATCTTTTGGAAGTATTTCTTTATGTCCTTTAACAGGATTTCCTAGTTGCTTGTGCCTTTGTGTTGCTGGATATCACTGTTAGGTGAGTGAGAGGCTTTATGGTTTTGTTTTTTTGAGGGAGGTGTTGGAGGACACTTGAAAAGGATGCAGGTGGCTCAAGGGTCTGCAGTGCCTCTGGAAGGTGTGTTAATTTTCCCTCCTCAGCACTGTCAGACAGAAGGCTGCTGATTTTGTCTCTAAACAGTATAATTACAGCTGTGCAACTTGTACTGGGTCCAGATGGATGTGAGTCCTTGCTGTTGCTGTATGGTCTTTGCTCCCACATGTCTTGTTTCTGACTGGGGACCTGAGGACAGTGTGCTGACTTCTCAGGGTCAAGCATGACTCCCACATGTCCTTCTGCTGTAATAAATATTAGTGGGGTTTTTTTTTCCTCAGGCTTGTACCAAATGATAGGAACAGTTTCAGATGACCTTGTGTCCACTGTTTGGTCATTCCTTTAAAAAGCAATTTCACTGTAGTGTTTTGCTTGGAAGTGAGCTTCTAAATATTCCACTAAATAATCTGTAACATTTAAGAACTTCAATGCAAATTATCCCCTCCATCACAGGAGTGCAGACTCAGTGATTCCTGTTCTTTTCTGTGGTTAACTGAGGGGACAAACAGCTATTCACTGCACTCTGTTTTTTGCCTGCTGATCATCTTTAATTGTGCTGGGCCCCTTCCCACCTGCTCTGTTATGCAGGTATGGTAGTTCAATTCATATAAAATGAGCTTTTTCCCCTCTGCCTTCAAGATGAGCTCATCTCTGACTTCTGGACACAACTCATTGTTCAGTCTTTCTTGTACCTGGAAGTTCCCAGAGATTCCAAAAGTTCTGTCTCATGCTTTCATTTTACTGTTTCCTGATTTTTAAAAGTAGTTTGATGCAGCTGAATCGTCTCTTTAAATCACAATCTATTGTAGGAAGTATGTAGAAAGTACCAGGAATTCTCTCCAAAATTTCTGAGATACTGTCACAGGTGAGCTAAGCATTTCTGAAAGCAAGTCTGATTGTCATCTAAAGTAGTCTTGGAAAAGAAGAATCAGATGCTTCATATGTCCCTGCCTCATGTCTCCCTCTCCTGCTCAGGGGGAAACTGCTTTAGAGACCCCTCCTCTTCTAATAAATGTGGGAATGGGCATTACTCACAGCATCAGTAGACAATCACATTCTTGCTTCCAGGAAAAATAAAGAAACATAGTTCTGGGTTTTAGCATGCATGCCCTCTCTCCTTTTAAAGAACAGGAGAGTTCTAGAAGGGGTCATTGTGCAGGATGGCTCTGTATGTTTGGTAGCATTCCTCTAAGGGTCAAACCACAACACATACCCCTCAAAGCACCGGTTCTTCAGGCAAAACACGCACAGCAGCACTGACACTATTGCTGGTGTGAGAACAATAGATTTTGGCTCATGGCTGGATGAATTTATCCTATATCCTAAAAGGTAGGTTTAGCCTGCAGTTTAGCAGGCTCTTATATTGTTCTGTAAGTGCTGTAAGGTGTTATTGTGCTGATTTGGACTGAAGAGCATGGGTAAAATTAAAGCAGATCTGTATTTGCTTCCTGCATTGTTCAAAGTCTGGAGTAACTTACACATGTAAATGAAAAAACACTAAACAGATTAGTAGATAAGTAATAGATCGTACAATAAATATAGGCAAGTGTAGGTAATGGGAAATTCTGTATGGGTTTTGGCCTGGAATTGGTATGCATTGAAAAGAACCCTCAGTAGCTGTCTGGAAATCTCAGCTTTCAGAGTCGGCTGTCCTGCTGCTTTGTTCAGTTGCTTTCAGAATAACAACTGAGAATTCCAGTGGCTCTGTGGCACACCGTATCTCGGGCCAGGGTAAGGATCTCATTTAAATAAAGCAGTACTGTACACACACAAAAAAGTTAATAGTTTAGTGTGACATGCAAAACTGACTGATGAATGACATTCTGTAAGTCCAATACCGTTTTTTTTGGCCCGTGGCAAATATACTACTCCTTTTGTAAAGGCCAAGAAATTAATGAATGATTTTATTCTTCCCCTTTGCAGCCTGCACAGGGTAATTATGTATTATTAATAATGCAGCAGTACAAATGATATTAAATGAACTACATTTGTTAATGTAGATCTTATCCAACTGTTTTTTCCATCGGTGGACTGTTTCTCATCAGGGGGTACTAATTAGCTTTAATATGTGGAAAGATGGGACAGAAATTCAATCAGATAAATAGGATAGATTTTGAGAAATCCAGGAAGGAAGAATACAGTTTAAGGTTCTGAATATATTATTAAGAAGAGAGATGAAAATTTATGCTATTTTGCTTTTTTATATATTTCATGGTCATTTGAAAATAGAAAGTATCAACTCTTGTTCTACCAGGCCTATAAAAACTCACAGAATATGTCATTTTTCAAAGCTGTAATGTTTGTTTTCTTTTGCAGTAATAGAAGTGCATGTAAAAGCTTTTGGAGTCTTTGCTGTGTTTGCGCTTGTATTTACTCAAGCTACTGTGTTGATGAAAATTAGTGATTGTCTGTTTCTGTTAGATTATTTTTTTAAAAATCCCCAACCTCCTGATAAAGTTTTTTCTCTCTCTCTGTTTGAATAATAATCCATTAATTTTTACCACTATATTGTCATATATTTAAATGTGGTTATGCAATGAATACACATGCATAATGTATAAATGTAAAGGATTTGATCTGACTGCCTAGAAGTCACTGGAAAGATTATTGCAGACTTCAGAGGGTGTACTATGAGACCAAGTAATCATTCTTCTAGTTAATGTACTGTTGAGACGCCGTCATATCAAAAGGAAACCAACATAATTTTATTGGAAGGCAGGGGTTGCATCTGTGTTCACAGGACAGAAATTAAATTAATCTCATATGTTATTAATTCTACCCCACATTTGCATTGTGTTTCTTGTTAGTAGAGTCCAGAGGTTCTTGTATGCTGTGGGATGGACCATTAGCATCCAACTACAGAGTTTTCATTTCCTGTCCATCTACAGCACCCTAAACTGGAAACTTGTTTGAAAACCTGTGGTAGCAAACTCGATGTTCTGTATATAAACTTTTGCAAACTGTCACAGCAGGCACTGTTTAAAAATCCTCTAGCAAGCTGGATTGCCTCATACATTTTTAAAGATAATCAATTATATGACTTTATATTCCCTCTGCAGTGATGGAATCTGTTCCTATTCCGTGGTGACTCCACCCCTCGCTTTCATTTTACTGGTCACCCCGTAACGCTGGCACACCCCACTGCCATCAGCTGGTACAGGGCGAGGGGCGCTTGTTCGGGGTGAGGGCTGCAGCCGACCCTGGGTGCACCCCCAGCAGCCCTGCAGGGTGGGAGCCACTGGTAGGCACGTGTGGTTACAGACAGCAGCCTCAGGAAACAGAACACTGTTCTGAAAACTCTACGTGGAAATATGTAGGTTTGGAACTATTTACATTTTAATACAACTATTTCATGTAATTAAACTGATAAACAGATCAACATGTTGAAACAGATGTATAAATATATAGATAGACATATTGCACAGAAACCTTAATATTTCATCCAAATGAAGTACTCTCTTCCAAATATGCCCTGTAGGAGTTTTGCTCAAGGCTATGCTTAGGTATAGTCAAAAATTCCCGATAGCTAGTCACGAGGGAAAATATGCTCTCTTACAGATAATTGCTACTGGCAGCTAGAGACCTAGAGAATTTGATGTGCAATAATGTGACCTGACTATGTATTAAACTTTTTTGAAGGACATGTGTAGAGAAATTCTATGTGCTTCTCACACACTGCAGATTTTTTTTGGATTTCACTTGTGTTAGCACGTTTTTAACAACTTTCGTATGTTTAATATCTGTTACATTTCATCCTAATAGTTCTCAACCATAAAAGATCCTAAAATTATGTGGGGTTTTTTTCCAAAACAAATGAGCTTAAAAAAGCTTAGGCTGAAGAGGAGATGGGAAGGAGAATAAAGCCCAGGTGACTTGTAAGGAATATGTAAACAAAGCAGAGTTGCATTATTAATGATAGAACTGGAGGAAAAAACCCAGTAAATATTTTTTCTTTAAAAATACATGAGATTAACCATTCAACAGCTGCTTGTTTCCCCTGCATTCAGTTTGAATATTATCTTGTAAGCATCCAGTTTGTATCTACATACTTGCTTCTTACCTCTCTCTTGTCTCTTAGAAAAGCTTAAAATATGATTGCCTTTCTATACTAGAAAGGTTATATGTTGTATATGGCCTTTAATCCTATTAGAAAGCACATAGCATTTATACAAAAATAAGTCAGAATTGTTCGCTATTAGACTTAACTTTTCCTTTAGGGCTGGATTGTAATATTTGTTTCCCAGTATTTGGGGTTATTACTAACCACTGATGTATAGTTTGAATTTTCATAAAATGCCAGGAACTGAAAATAAACTTCCAAAAGATACAAAATGACACAACTTCAATAAAGATCTTTATATACGCTATAAAAATTCTTGATATAATCTTTTGTTGTTGGCAGATGTTAATAGGCAATAAATAAATATATTGTTGTTCACTGGCCAAAGTTAAAAGACTGGAGTAACTGTTTCCCTGCATTATAAAAGCCTCTTGTTCCTCTTATTTATTTAAACCCCATTCCAGATTCTAAATTTAGATCCACAGCAGATAGAAGACACAGAAACTTTCATTTTTATAATTTCCATTATTATTTTTTCACACTATATATGAATGTAGACGACAATACAGTGTTTCTGTGTAAGCTGGGATAATATTTTAGTCTAACGTAAACATCTAAATAAAACATCATTTGACATTGTTAATATAAAAGAATTATAACTTCTTGTAAAAAGCCGTGGTTTTGCAATAATTTATATTATAATATTTGGTATTTGTAGAAAATAGTAGAAGGTAGATTTTAGCAATTAAATAGAAAAATGAATTGCATTTTTGTTCCTTCAAACTCTTTGGGCTTGCCAATTTAACAGGACTGCAGTCTTCCTTTGGTGCATCCCAGTTTCGTGGAGATGAGGTCAGGACAGACAGTTTGCTGGGATTCGGCAAGTCTTTAGTCCTGATCCCACGTTCTTCTGAAGTTCCTTCTTTGCATTGCTGTCATGCAGAAAGTACAACATTTGATAAATAAGGTCCTAATGGGAAATTATGAAATTATGTCACACAGTTTTGTCTAGAAGGAAACCCTGTGGCTTGCTTGTCCACGAGATGTATCTAACTCAGCTGAAAGAGTCCTAATATGCTGCAAAGCTGATCTGTCTAACTTTCCAGAGATATTTGAATTAAAAGTTGCTCCATTTGAGCTTTGATAAAAATATTTTTGTGCTCCTTCAATTCCTCTAGAAAGTATCAATGGAGTTATAAACACACCAGGAGGGACATATATTTCCAGTTTTCTGTGGAGACATTCTGGTCCCAGTTGCTGTATGAGGTGAGGTAGGCAGGTGGCATCAGGCAGTTATCAAATAGAAGATGAAGGCAGCAGCAGCAGGTTATGGTCTTGGGCTCAGCAAATATTCGATTCATCTGCAGCAGGTTCAGGCCTGAGGCAGGACAGTAGAGCTGACTCCTGCAGAAACAGGGTCAGACCTGTCACCACTGCAGTTCATCCACGAAAGTGTGCATCGGGGATGCTACAGAAACTATGTGGAGCCGTGCACTTACAGGTCAGTCAGGCAGTTTGCTCCTTAAACCCAGAATCCTCCCAGAAATGGGAATCAGGTAATACCTGCTGAAATAAACCTGTTTATTGAAAGGTGCATTACTTAGAAGAATTTGAAAGTTGTTTTTATGGAATGTGTAAAGAAAGACAGGTATAAGCAAAGAAACAGTAACAGACATAAAAGATGCCCCAGTCCTGGCTACTGACAGCTGCTGAACAGTCCCATTGGGTCAGTGTAGAATCCTGAGGACCCTGGGAAATGGGAACACAGGATTAGCAGAATTCATGGCCCGGGAAGGAAAGCATGACAGAGACAATCCTTTGCATGTGTTTGTAAGGGAATCTATATTCAAGCAAATCTATATGTCTTTCTTGAAATATTTGCCCCAGTGAAAGTTTTTCAGCCCCAAACCTCTGTTTCTTCAGTATTGGTCTAATAATTATTTTCTTTCTCTCCATAACCTGTGCTGCTCTAGGATCCTTAAGACCAAAGTTGCATATAGAAACTTTGCTACCACAATTTTGAGCAGCAAAAAAATGTAAAAATCATATCATCTTATAAAAAAAAAAAAGAAAAAAAAAATCTATATAGATGAGCAGAGTTTTCTAGCTTCTAAAATTAAAAGCATAATATGTATATTCTAATACATGAAAAAACCCTAGGTCTATTTTAATCTTGACAGTGAAACTTTAATCACTTGAGAGTGGAGGCTGAGTGAGCTGTTACACTATATAAATATTACACTATACAAATAAATTACACTATATAAATAAATATAAATATTTGGGCTTGTTATTTCTAGCACTCAGAGCTCAAAGTCAATGGGAATCTCTCCATTATTATGAAGCAAGAGATCAATCCTGACATCACAAGTTTTATTAATTGAAAGGCTAGACCTCAATAAAAGAAAGTAAAATATAATTCATAGAAATTAATCAATGCATTGGTCCTCAAACTCTTACATAAAAAAAAAAATACTGTTTTTAGCTGTATCCTGTTAAAAAGTAGATGAAGAAAAGATGAAGCAAAGCTCTCTGTCCAGAACATTGTGTCTTCTTTACACATGAAGCTCTTTTGAAGTCAGCAGTCGTACAGACTGGGGAACTGCTAACTTGAGAACTGCAGCCAGAGAAACCCTGGGTCAATGTACCAAGAATTTTTCTCTCTTGCCAAGCATAGCTGCATTGGTTTGAAATGGAAAAAAATTGATTAACTGAGAACAAGATTTTTTCATTTCAAAGAAAAGAGGAATGAGAAATTTTCTGGTCTCATCAATGACTTCAAAACACTTGGGCAAAGAAAATGTCTAAACTTGCTGTGTAATTCTGTAATGATTTAGATCAGTGACAGCTTGTCTGAATTCATCCATGGGTATGCTTTACTGGGATTTCTGAAGCAAATGCTGGGGTCTGATTAAGGGGGGCATTATGAAATAGGAGAACAATCCGCAGGGGATAAAATTCTTTGCTAATAAACACCAGTTAAAAACGACATAATTACTGAATAAGCACATTCTAAAAGAAAAAGTATCTTAAATTTCTTAAATAATGCATATTTAAGATAGAGTGGTATCTCTGAAGCAGATGTCTCCTTGACATGTGCATTCAAGCTGTTGGCAGTGACCTTGTAGGGCAAAGCAGTTTTGAAAATTAGTTTTTGCCTCCCAATCTGTGAAAATAATGCTGTAGTGAAGATTTAATAAAAGTCATAGCTTCTCATAGAAGCTTATTTCAGCAAAGTAAACAATTAAAATAACAAATGTCAGCTATTTCTCAGCTTGACAGTTAACACAACACAGCT
The DNA here is from genome assembly GCA_013397975.1 of Machaerirhynchus nigripectus. NCBI lineage: Eukaryota > Metazoa > Chordata > Aves > Passeriformes > Dicruridae > Machaerirhynchus > Machaerirhynchus nigripectus. The sequence continues at coordinate 19,836 of VZRQ01008166.1, read as the reverse complement.
TTTGCTTAGCATGATATACAGAATGTATGGGAGGTATACCTATAATTCATTTTATCTAGGTATGGTTCACCTATTATATTTTAATACAGTGATAAATTAACAAACAATGCAGCAGTTTTCATAGTGGTGTGAGAGCTTGGGGAAAACCCATCTGGCATGCAAAAACTGTATGGCCATAATAGAGGACAAAAATGGAATTAGGGGATTTCTGAAGGATTTTAAGCTTCAGAGAGCTCTGTGAAGCAGAGACAGAGGAATAAGGTTTGCATTTTATTGCAACGTGGTTTTTGCCTAAAATGAAAAAAAGCAAGAGGGCAGATTTATGGTTTTGAGTTCCATGCCCCTATGAAGTTAAATGTCACTCAGGAACTGAGTCAGAAGGAAGCTGCAATCACATACTCTAAAAAGCTTTATTCTGGCAAAAGGGGGTGCTGGATCTTAGCAGGAGCTAAAGCAGCTCTTGGGGGTTTTGCCCACCATTGCCACCTCTTCTGCCAGGTGGGATCACCCGCAGGAAGCAGTGTGGCCATGAGTCTCACAGTGCCTGTATCCAGCAGCTTTGCAATACTGAAACAGATTCTTTGTGTAAGCTTTACGTTCTGCTGCGGACATTTCTGTGGATGTTTCCTTCTGTTGTTGGCCTGATGGTTTGGTGTAAAAAAGACATAAAAATGAACATCTGAGATTCAGGTTTCCATTCTTGACCTGCACCTGAGCGACCTTGTTAAGTCTGTGAGAGAAAGTGAAGTGTGTAGTGTTTATAGCCTCTCATTTTGCTGTTCTGTTTTTGTGAACCCAACTTGAAGTGACTGAGAACTTGTAATTTCAATTACAGACATCACTCATTTGAATAGGCAGAACCACTTGCTCCTGTCTCTTGGAATTCCAGAACCAGGAGAGTTTGCTGTGAGAAGCTTGTCCTTAATCTCTGCCTCAAGTTTCTTAACTGCAAGGTATATATAATGCTTTTTTCTTTGTGAATGGTTTGTGAAATAGAAATAACTCTCATTTAATTTTCCTGTAGAGGTAAATGCCCCTTATAGCTGAGAAAGCAAATTGTGGAGACAGGTGAAAAGCCAATGGCCAATGTAAATAAGGTGATGGATTCAGAAATGTCTAATCACAGGTCCAAAAGCAGTCAACAAGGTTATGAGCCCTCACCTCAGAAGTCAGCATTTTAAAAATTTGATGGTCAGTGACTAGGAAGCTTACTTAAAAGTCAAAAGCAATGTACTTGGTATGTTTCTGCAGGAGCAGAGGGAATTTTTTCCTAGAGAAGTGCAACGTAATCTGTATTTGTTTGGGGTTCTGCTTTCCTTCCTGGACACAGTTAAGAAAATCACTTTTAAATAAAAGGTACAAAAAATGAGTGGGTTCTGCTCTCTCTGATATTTATTTTAAATTTTTTTCTAATCCTGTACTCTGTTGCGCAATGCTTGTCATATTCAAGGAGGGGGAACATCATATGTGAGAACACTGTAAGAATACTGATAGTGCAGATCTAAATTTCTCCATGAATATCTGAGACTGTACCAGCCATAAAGGGAAAACCCTCACCCCATTCTGTTTTTATTTCTTTTTCATCTTGAATGATTGGAGCACTCAAAACTCTGTAAAATGTGCATATTTTTTGAAGTGGTTAAAAAGATTAAAATCATCCCTTATTCTAAGTCAATGGAAAACAACAATGGAGAACACAAATCATTTTCTAGATGCTAATTATAGGGCTGCCCGTAGAGAAAACCTTCATCCAGCCTTCAGGAAGACACTGACTGAATTGCAACTTCTGTGTTACAATTTTATTCACATAGATGTGCTCTTGCTATTTAGCATTTAAGTTTTGGCAGGCTTTGGCCTTGATGCTATGCTGTACATTACATTAAATAGAGTCAGGAGCAAGGAGTGGTGCCACAGCCCTTGCACATCGGTTTTCTTGCACTCTTCTTGATCATGACATCTTGTGTGAAGTGCTGGTTATTTGGCATTTATAGAAATAAATAGTGCAGGGAGTAAAAACAATTGATTTTTTTCTTAGTCTTTAGAGATGGCTTTCATTGCTCTAAAACCTTGCTTAGCCTGATTAGCAAGGTTGAGTAAAGAGATGAATGTTTTTATTACTGCAATCAGCGTAACTGTAACCTACATACTTTTTATGGCAGCATTGATTCCATGAAGCAATGGGAAGGAATCATTCTGTTGGCTTGAAGACTGTCTGCAGAGCAATTTAGCAAGAGGAAGCCAGGAGTAGTGTGTAGTAGATGAGAGACTGGTTTGGCAAGAGTTACTGAAGTTTTCACTGGCAATTTTTGCCTTGTGAGTCTGCAGTCTGTTAGTCTCTGGGAAAGGAGTCACTCAAGGTACTGAAAATAAATGCAGACGTTAAAGGCCAACTTATGAACTGGTTACCAAGGGATGTGTCTGCTGAAAGAGCTGAATCCTCATACTTGTATTTCTGTGGGTAGAAATGATGGTTATTTCATCTCTGTTCTTAAGGGAAGGCTTTCATTAGGTGTGCGTTTGGTCCTCCACCACAGACTTTTTGGATTTGAGAGGGGAGCATTTCTTAAAAGCTGAAAACTCTGTGGAACTTGCACTTAGAAATTCATTAATTGTCTAAAGAGGACAATTTATTTAAAATTAAATAATGGAGTAATATTTATCAGAGATCTGGTAACGTTCAGCAAGCAAGTGCACTTACAGAGAAAAGTTAGTGTGTGTGAATAATCCCAAGATACTTCATCTCCACAAATTGCCATGTGCCAGCTAAGCAGCAGGAGCTATGTGTGTTCTCCTAACAACTGCAAGGTAAAACATGTTGGACTGCAGTATGCTCATTTTTTTGAGAAGCTATCTGGAAAATAGTGGAAGACACTACCTGTTATTTCACATTTTCCAAGTGTGTGCAGATGGTGAGTTACCAGGGCTCAGCTGTATGTTCACAGCACAATGCAGCAAACTGAATATGTGTGGGTCCCCCATGTAATGAATAATATTGAAAGCATACTATTAGCCAGATCAGCCATGCCCAAAACATTTTCAAGAAGATGTCATGCATTTGTGAGTGTACTGTCTTAAACCATTTTAACTCAGTGAATGAGCACGTACAAATTATTTGCTGTAGCATCTGATATCAGTAATGGTAGGAAGCTGGTGTATGGAGCACTGAACAAATTTTTACTTGTTGTTTTCTTTCAGATTTACTTTAATTGTTCCGGGGAAAATGTCGGTCCAAATAGTAAAGAACTATGGCTTATAAGGTGATGATCTTTTTACAGTGAATGTAAGCAAAAATCAGTATCCGGTGAAGGACTGAGGCAGAGATGCTGCTGGAGCCAGAATGAGGGTTGAGTAGGAACTGTGACAGCTCTTAAAGGCCTGTGTCCCCTGACAGATTCGAGCCAACACTGAGAATCTTGCACTGCTGAGAGCCAAATCAGCAAGCAGGCTTCAGTGCTGCAACAACACTATGTGTTGTTTGCAATGGCCACCACAGCAGACGGGGACACTTCAATGGCTTGTCTTCAATATAGCTAAAAAAAGAGTACAAGTTGGAATTTTTCAAGCCCTAACTCTTATAAAAACTTGTATTTGATGCGTTATGTTTAGACAGATTGTTATGCTTCAAGGTTATGTTTCACTTCATGATAATTTTGGCATTTTCAGTATTTACACAGTTATGGTTCACAAAATAAACATGGTGTTCTTGGAATTACTGGGAAGGAGCCATCTTGCTGATCCAAATCTGTATAAAATAGTCCCATTCTACTTCTGCAATGCTTTTTATAAAAAGAAAATTCTGGGTACATCAAAGGTGGTTATAAGCAGCAGGAAGGGATCTATAATTCCCAGAGGCCTAATACAGCTTTAGCTGTGATCTGTACCAATGTATTCATGTCAGAGTAGGTCAAACAATATGAAATAGCTCAAACATTTGTCTTTGACATAAATAGAATGAAGCTGTTGTGTTATTTTTTTGCAGGTTTTTAAATACAGACTTAATAATCGCTATTACCGTGTCTCTTTTCACATGCTATGTTCAATTTTCCTGGCAGTGAGAGAGTAAGGAGATCCTAGTCCATTTTACTTTCAAGGCATTAGTCATACACTTTCAGCACTGGAATTTTAGGTGCTTCTGATAAATGACTTTTTGCTTTAGTCATGTTTTTCTTCCTTGCATGTTAGTAAGAGCTGAATTGAATGTGTCTCATCGATTTGTGTCTGCCTTCTACCTACGAAGGCAAATAGTTCCAGTGCAGCAGGATCTTCAAATACTCCTTTTAAATGTTTTGATTGATGAAGTTTTGCATTTCTCATAAACAATCCTAATATGTAGTTCCTCTGTATGAGGGTCGTGTATCCGGAACTCAAATTGGTGATGGAGCATTTTACACATATAGCTGTTATTTCAGGAAAATAACAACAGGAAAGTGTCTTTGCATTCAGTTAATTTGTGTGAGGAAAATGGAATTTATTCATTAAGTCATGACTTCTTGTTACTGTGTAGCATCTCATCGACTAAAATGCATATTATAACCACTTCTCCGATACATATTTATTGCTATCTGCTGCAGAGTACAGCCCAAAGTAACATGAGGTATAGGAGTCTTTTGGAAAAAGCTGTGAACACAGTCTGATTAAATTATGAACCAAAGTTTAGTCAATTGCATGAAACAGGAAAGTTGCTTTTCCTAAAGGTGGGACATCAAAAAGTGTGTAGTATTTGTAGAGCCATTTTGTATGTAGCTATCTGCAATCTGAGCCTTCTTCTGTTCAGTCAAAACCCCAAGGTGACAAGTAGTGGTCAGCTTTCACATCATTTTCTCTCTATTTATGAATACGTTTATTCTCAACTCTAATTCACCTGTGGTAGGGCTTAGGTCCAGGAATGAGGACAAGACTCTTTCTTTAGAACCTGCTTTTGGGCATTCACTTAGGATATTAGACACTTACTCCCTGTGACTGCTTCTAGAAACCAGTCATAGTGTTGTGTGGCTCACAGTGGAGATTTCTGTAAGGGATTGCTTAAAGTAAATTATAATAAAATGTGCTTTATAGGATATTGTTGTAATCATAATGCTGAATTCAGTAGAAATAACCTTGTCACTGATCCCAGATTTCAATAGGAAATATCTGCGATCTTTGGAGGTTTTAGCTAAATATTGCAGATTTGGGTGGTAGAATTTCCTTAGTGTCTGAAATAATCATTACATGACTGAGGTGTGACATGCTGCATATTTAGATGCACCTGAGGAGGGACAGGGTGTGTCCTTTCCCCTTTTTTAAACTTTTGATATTATGGTTTCATAGAGGTTTTCCCAGTAAAACCAATAGGAACTGCAGGCACTCTGCACTTCTCAAATGCAGGCTAGGTCTTTATTTTCCAGGGTTCTAAGCACCCTTTGTGCTTGATGACTCAAAGGCAACCATGCTCCCTAAGCACCTCAAAAATGTGAGTCTTTCCTGCAGGTAGGCGCAACTGGAAATACTGGCTGTTGTCCCAGAATGAATCGGGTTTAGCGCTGCACGGAAGAAGAGAGTTTTTCTTCCCCACCCTTTGTCCTCAGGCTCGTGGGTGACTTATATTTAGCTGTTATTGCTGGTACAGAATAACTCATTACAATGCAAGAGCCCAGTCTTCATGCTTCAGTCACTCTGAAGACTCCTTTAGTAAGCAGCACTGCAGCTCTTTTCCAGTGAAGAGAGCTGTAGAACTATTTAAAGCTGTGAGCATATATGAAGTGACTTCCTTGAGAACCACGATTTTTTACAATGCTGGGTAAATGCTGCTCAGTTGCATTTGGTGTAGCAGAATCAGTTGCACTTGACAGCTGATTACTTACAGAAGCTAAAAGAAAAATCTCGTTCCTTTTTCTGTCTTCAGTATTGGTAAAAATTGGGAACGAGCTCCACTAAACTGGAGAAATGAGGAAAGTCCTTGTAGAGAGGTTTCTGCACTGGCTGGTACATTTAAGGCTATACTGTTGAGAGGATGCATAACAACAGCTGTATCTCCTGTAGCTTGGACACTCTCTCTCTCCAGTACTGGCACCAGCACTATTTTTACCAGCCCAACATTTTTGTCACAAAACAATTGGAAAAACAAGACTAATGATCTAAAATTAGAGGATGCCACTGACCCCCCAAGAAATTTTAGCACTATGTATTAGCCATTTCAAAACTAGGGGTTATTGTTTTTTTAGCTTGTTACTTTATATCCCTTTTTAGAACTCAGTTTACGGACATTACAAACATCTCAAGCTCGACTTGATTAATTAATAACGTGAACTAGAATGTTTCTATGAGACTGCTATTTTGTGGAATAGCTGTCTCCCTAAAAATAATGAATTTCTGTGGACAGCATATATTGTTGACTTTGCAGCTTTTATAGATTTCCTATGCTCTAAAGATTAAATCTTTTCAGCTACTAGTCATTCACTTAATGGATTGCTTATATTGACAATGACTATTCCTATTTCATGAATATAAAAGAAAAATTAATTTGATAATTGGCTCTATTTACTGGCATTTTTCAAGTGATGGTTAATATATCTTCTGTAGATATTGATTTCAAATGGTGCATATGTATTGACCGAATTTAAAGTTCTCTGCTCTCTGCAGAGGAGGAGTCTTCCAACTAGAAACAGGAAAGTGGATCCAAGAAAAATATACTATCTTAAATGAAGCTACCATCACATAGTTTCATACAAATGAACTTGCAACTTCACTTACTACAGGATAGTATTTGTAAACTGATCGTTTGAAAAAAACTAAGAGCCTTCTCCTGTCAGGGTAGCATTGGGAAAATTTTATTCATCTTCCTGTAAATGCAGGGAAGTCAGCTATTAATGGACTTATAAATTGGAATAGATAAGAGATATATGGAATTATAAACAGAATTATAAAAAGCACGGTTGGTTTGTGTTTGGCGTTATGCAGCAGCAGTGAGAACATGGTATTTTGACCATTCAGAAGCAGTTTAGAGTCTGGGTGGTAGTGTAAGCAGAATGATGAAGCAGAACTCAGTTTCTTTTTCATGCTAAAATAAAACTATCACATAAATGTATCCTGGACACCTTGTCAATATTTATCACAGTCTACTGAGAAATGAATTACCAATTTTTGCTAAATGATTAAACATGACACATGTAGTTTAGATGGGTCTAGTTCTGTTGTTTGCTGTGGGGGGGTTAGTCTGGTTGTGGTTTGTGAGCTGGCTGCAGTAAATCTGAATTACCTTCTAATTTGTTTCTCTCAACATGTGTGGTCTTGTGCTGTATTTGAAAATTAAGTGTAATTGCCTCTGTCAGGCCATTCACATAAAGGGTTGTCCTCTTCTTCCTCTGGCAATGAGTAAATGGGATTTTGTGTTTAGCTTGAGCTATGTGGCATGGCCAGACAAGCTGCGCTTGCTAACCCACTTTGCACCATGCCTCTGTCCAGGCACAGAATTCTGGAGAGGGCAGCTGCTGGTGGCATTGCTGCCCTTCTGCTGAAAAGTGCTAGACTTGGGGGTGCCTTTTGGGGTGGATGTGTAAAACCAGTTGTTTCAGTGTGCCTCCTCTCTTTGCTCCTGGCAGGTTTTCTTTCCAACAAGTGGCTGTTACTGGTTGCCACCTCGCAGGAGCTGGGAGGACATGCATGCCAGCAGGTGGTTCTGGCTCAGCAGAGCTTTATGTGGTTTTTGGTGTCTGAGAAGCATTAGGAAAGAGCTCCATAAGCTGCCCTAGGCTTTCATTTGGCTTTCATTAAAACACTTTAGAGAACTTGTTCAGCAGGCTGTTTCATCTCTCTTTGATACAGATTGAAAGCCTTAGCATAACATATAGTGTGTGATTTTGACCAATAAAATGTTGGTGAGGATTATATAAAGACATCTTTGACTTTGTTTAACATTCTGTTTAGAGGTACTGCCTCATTACTGAAAGCTTGTTGTCACTGAAGTACAGACTCCATTTACTTTCTGAGTATTAACTCTACCTTGAGTTTGATCTGGCATGAAACATTGATGTTGAATGCCCTAATAATTTTCTTTTGAGTTAACCAACTGAAAGTGAGTAAACACAACAGCTATAGCTAGCAAAATTTGGCAATTCATAAAATAATATTTTTTTCTCCTGGTACATTAGTTTCTCTAATACTTGAATAACCTAATTCTGCAGCTTTTGATTATAAAATTTGTTTTAAAAACCAGTTTCATAAAGTTTGCCATGTTGTGTATCTTGATTAAAATTAATTAATTGAAGAAGAGTTAACTCCGGTATGGGTAGCTGACTGTGAATATGGAACTTGATTTGAAGCAAAGATCTCAAGTATGAACAGAAGTACAGTAACACTTCTGCAACTCTCGCTCTCTTCTGGAGGTGTTTAATTCAAACACTGACCTAAACTCACCTGGCTTAGCTGCATGACCTGTGGGATCATAGTTGAAGACTGTATGGCTGTGGGCATACTGAACATTATTGTTTCACTAATATTTTGTCCACCAGTTTATAAATTAAGTATTTATCATGTAGAGGCTGTAACGCTTCAAAAGGTTATGGGGCTCAGCTTTGTTATACCTCAGACAAGAATTGTATTTGTTTGCAGTGTAATTTCACCAACGGACCACAAGTCTGGAGTTTTATGTCTGCTGAATAAATAACTCTTTGAACCACAGATCACACAACAGGTACTGACTAGTTTCCTTTGTTGGATGCTTCCAATTGTACTAGATATCTTAGATACAGAGTTTTTGCTATGTTTTAAAAAAAAAACAAACTTATGGCCTGAATTTTTTTGGATGTAATACAATCCCTTGCAGTGTTGTGTTGGTATACACAAGGGTTTCACTTAAAGCACGTCAATATTCACACTGCTATTGAAGGTGCTGTTACTATTGTGGACTTTAATGGGGTATAGATCTTTCCCAGAATCTGAGAACTAAAAGACTGCATATAGCCTTGCCTGCCTTCATTTTGGAGGTAGACAAGACATCAGATTAGGTAGGTCAGCATATCAGTAGGTATTGAACTAATCATAAAGGAGCCTTGGAATAGTGGTTTAAGAAACATTGATTTTTTGTTTTTAATGCTAGAAATATTGGTGCATAGGATGGAGTTCCACATTTGCCCTTTACTACTGCATTGACAAAAAAATAAAAATCCGCACTTGTTTGTTTTTCATCAGGTGAAAATGTGCAGTATACACAAATATTTGCCACCTTGTTTGACCTTGTCCCAAGATATTTGCATCTTGGAACCCATTTAAATTTTCTTGTGCTGTTGGACTTTGAAGTATTTGGCAGTGAAAGAGATGTTGTTGACATACCAAATATTACTTTTAGTTTTAACTGCTTATCATAGTGTATAGGATGCATGGAAATGAGAAACATTTAAAGCAGGTGACTTCATCTGCTCTTTTCAAGGCAGAAGTATATTTATTTAAAGGAAGGAATAAACAGCCAAGGTTCAAAATACTGAGCCTAGTATACCTGAATAAAATAATGACAAACCCTTTCTAAGGGATATTTGAAAAACATCTGTGTTTGTGCTGAAATGCTCCTTGCCTTAAGAAAAAAAAAAAAAACCAAAACAACAAACCACCAAAAACAAACCAGAAAGCTGCAAAACCAAACTGACCTGCATGTCTGTCAACACATGCCCATTCTGAAAGATGAGGGCACATTGGTACCGTGTGTCCTAGCCCCTACCAGGCATGACAAGTGTCAGAGACACAGGGGTAGGATTTAATAATGGATCACTTAGAGTAAATGAAAGAACAACACCCCCCTTTCCTCTTCCATGTAGGGTAACAGGACCATATCTGCTGTCTCTCTGTCTCGAGAAGTTCTCTCTGTTTCTCCTGAGATGGAAAACAAACATCCATTTAAAACTCTGGTTAAAAATTAGTCTCATGGGTTCACATCCCTCACTTGTTTCTTTAAGGGAAGCTAAAGGCATTTCTGGGTCTTAAGTGGCCCTCATGCCCAATTTTTGACTCCTACATGCTACAGTAATAAAATAAACCAGTATGATTTCATCTAAAACAGTAAATTGAAATTTCAGGGTAAAGGGACAGCATAAAACAAGCCAGCTGAGAGTAAAGGCCACAGCTGAAAATTGGGGAATCGGGGGGAGAGGTTAAGCTGGAAGACAGTAATAATTGCAATAAACATCGCAGAGGAAGTACAGCCCAAGTGAGTTTTGCTGTAATCCTCTTGAACTCCCAGCCAAGTGATTTGTTATTGCTTACCTGAATTACAGCATCTGCCAGAGACCCTAAACAAGGTTGTGCTGGGGAGGGAGCATGTGTAGGGTTAGCGGCAGTGCCTAACCTCAACAGGTCAGTTTCTAAGTGGGCCAATTTAAATGAGGTTTAGCATCTATAAAAATGTTATCATAGCAGTAAGAATCCCTTCCTGTACCTTCAGTCTCTGTGATAAGAGAAGCACTCACCAAAGAAGAGGCCAAGGCTCCATTGCTGAAGACTCTTCAAAGTGAATTGAAGGGCTGCAAGACTGCAGGGAGCAATCTTACATCAGCAATGGAGCACACTGCTGATGACCTATTAGCCCTATGTCATCTTCAAACTTGGTTGTATATAACTTGATTTGATTCATAACAGGCTGGGAAGGAGACATTTATTTGTCATACAAAAAATAACCTTTTATACACCAAAAGAGAAGTTTATTACTGAAAGTAATAAAGAGTCCAAACCAGCTCCTTTGAGAGAGAGGACAGAAGTGTTTTCTCCTGTGCTGACATCATATTTATGGGCAAAAAAGTAGATGCATCTTCCTCTCTTCATCCTGCTATCTCCTCATGTATATTAATTTCTTCTGTACATTTTAGTACGGACCTTGGCCTTGTATGTTGAAAAGTGCATGCAAAGTTTAAATCAGACAATTATCGGATGGGATTCAGGGAGAACTTCCTATCCTTTATCAACCTCTGGTGGCCGCTGAATTTGAAATCTGACATATAGTTGAATGCATTTTGTGTTGAGTGTTGGCCAGCCAGCCTTCACGTGTGATCCATTACTGTGTCGTGTCTTGATAACTCTGAGCAGGGTCCCAAAGAGAGCTACACCTTCGCAATCTTCTGCTGCAGAAGATCAAATGGAACATGTAGACACTGACTCCCCTTCCCATGCCCCCCCTTTTTTTTCTTGTAGAGTGTTACAGAATTTAATCATGAGGGAAAGAACTCTCCGCAGTACTTGTACAATCACGACCAAGTGAAAAGTCATGCTAGCTGTGGTTTAAATGTCTGGGGAACTGTCTGCATAAGAGAGAATGCAGTAACACCAAGAAGGAAAATTTAGCTGAGGAAAAAATATTAGAAGTATGAATTAATTATTTAGATGTCTGTGTAGACATTAATTGCCTTCTATTTCAATTTTTAATTATTAAGCTTTGTAGTTAATAAAAAAAGGTAAAAAATTAATCTGCAGAACTGTTGGACCCTATAAACATCACTTAAGTTGGAGGAATTGATAATTATAATGTTTCAATCAAGTAATAAAATTTGTATAAAGTAGCATGCCTTATACAATAATATAGAAAAATATTTACCCTGTGTTTGAAAACCAATATACAGAGCTTCTGAACACTTTCTTTTAGTGTCTTTTCAATCAGAGTTTTTAAAAACAAATTCAAATCATTCATATTCATTTTCTTCAAAAGGAATTTAGAAAATCAGTGTCTAGATGGAGTGCAGAAAGAAATAAAATATTTTTCCTCACCTGCAGTACAAAATAAGTGCAGTATGACTGTTTGGATGCTTGCATAAGCACATTATTTATACCATAATGAATTTTCTCAGTTTTTACTGTGCCTGAGTAATGTTCATACTTGTGTTGTGTAGATCTATTTGAACCAATTCAATAAATTCCATAGCATCTTGTGGAGCAGGAGAACAGATTACCCAGCCTTAAAAGCTTATAACTTTTCACTATTTTTAAGCTCTGATTTCTGAATTGACTGAGTCATAGGTAGTGGAGTGGTCCACATGCTGTCCAGTAGAGGACTCCTGCTTCAGCTGAGGCCAAACCACAGCTTCTGTGAGAGTCAGTTTTGCTAATGAGGTCCTTACTTTCACAGGTACTTTAAACATAGAAATAAAAATACATTTCTTGAAAAATATTGCACTTAGCAGAGGGCAAAGGATCTGTTGCTTAAAAATAAGTAAAGAGGGAAGGTACTTGAAACATTTTCACTGAGTGGCTTATATTTAATATATTTAATATATTTGGAATATATAATATGATATACCACTGGATAGTTCTCTCTTTATATTGCCACATAACCACACAGTGTTCCCCATATACTAGTTTTGTCCTCATTTGATAGGATACTTAAAAATTTTAAAAAATATTTGTATATATATGTATATTTAATACATATTTACTTTCTACTTTCTTTTATTTTTCGATAAATTAGATAAGATTTCCATTTGTTTCCCCTTCCCAGCACTGTGTGCATTTCTGTTATACATCTGTAGTCTGTGTTTGCTTCCTTCAGCACCTGCTCTTCCTGTTAGGGGTGCTAACTCCAGAGCTGAACTTGCAGGTAACGTGAATTGATGCCAAATCCTTCTAATGTCTGTGTGTGGAAGGATGAAGGACCATTACCTGTGCTGGCTTCTGGGCTATTTGGGGTTGTTACTTTATGTGTGTGTAAGTCTTTATGTGTCTGTTCCCTGTGCTTCCAAAAGTAGAGTTTAAATTAATAGAGAAACCTGGAGCAGTTTAAAATTCCCAGTACAATATTTTACTTTTTAAAAAAGCAAACCTTGAAAAGTTCTGGCCATGCTTTTGCTATGTGGCTACTGTGGTTCTGATTCATCTTTTGGCCTCTTGCCTCACCTGCTGCTTTAGGCATGTGTGATGTTAACAGTTGTGTAAAATATGTCCTGCTATTTTCCCTGTATTAGGGAAGTTGCAAAAGGCTGTAAGAATCCTCCTGTCACCCAGGATTGTGTGATTTGGATTTTTCTGATATGAGACTGGAGACTCAAAATGATAACTTCTTCATACCTAATTGTATTTGTGGTATATAGCACATTTTCAAAACAGTGATTGTGTGGTGATATCAAAATATGAATCTGATGTATATCCAGTAAAGAATATTATGTAACAAGGTCTGTGATGAATATGAGAGTGAAACATAAAATGAAAAATCCATCATTTTAGAAATCTTGGAAATGTGCCCACCAACTTCACGAAGTTTATTTATATTTTAAAGGCCCAGCAGTAGTGACAGGAATTTGTGTGTTAATGTGTTGATGCATATAAGTTGTCAGTTTAAGGCACCAGAGAAATTCCTGCAGAATTGAGTATTACGGAGGGCAAAGGTACTAGAATAGATCACAGAGGAAACTGAACAATATTGCTTATTTCAGTAAGAGTTTGAGAGCTCTATACTGTCTAAATGGCATTGCAACTGTGTGAGTTCCACCAAATCACTCAAAATTAGTATGGAAATGGAGACATCTTCTGAAATTGCATAGTGTACACCTTTATTTAAAAAAATCCTTGCAACTTCTCTTTTGAATGTCTGTGTTTAAATTGTGCCGTATCAACAGAATTGATGTTTATTCTCTGTATTTGAATGGTATTCAGGTAGTTTTAGTTGTATTTATTGTTTGAATTATCTGAGTCAATGATGCTTGCTGTTTGCTTTGTAATTTGTTGCTGCAGGTGTCTATGATTTCGAATAGAATCAGTCTTTTTATCTAAAGATAATATTTTTGAGCAATCTGAAACAACCTTCAGCCATTCCCACTATGCCCCCTGTATTTAAAACAACAGCTTCCTGATCTGCTTTGTCTGTTCTTCAGTATAAGCCTCATCACATGTACTTCTTTATATTGTTCTGGTACTTTATATAATGTCTACACATAGCTGATCCATGCAATTCTAGCTATGGTTTTAAGTTTACAATGCATTTGTTAAGAAAGCCAGAATCCCAGCTGGTGCAAGTTAGTATAGCTCTCCTGAAATCAATAGTGCTCTGCCAGTTTCTACTCTTTGATGATCTGGCCATAATACTGTAACATTACTGAAGAGATAACACAGTGAAAAGGAAGCATTATACTGATTCAGCTGGGGCAGCTATTAGATTGGAGTACTGCTGAGTACATATTGTCTAATATTCACCTAATGGCTGATATCCATTTCATAAGACCAAATTTTTAAATCTCCACTAAGAGGAGTTAATGAAGTTAGTTCTCCAGTGTAGAGGGTGTGATTTTTTAAAAAACTTCAGATCTTTACCAAAATGCATGGTCTTCTGTTGGAATAAGATTAGCTGATAAGATTAGTACATAAAAGTGAGTTTTGCCCACTTGTCTGCAAGGATCTGGCACCAAGGCTTTTTGGTTTTATTAATACAGTTGGAATGGAAAAGCTAATTGTATGAATGCCCTTTCAAAAATCCTAAGATGCTTCTATTGAAACTTTTATTGTGAGTAGCCATTCTCAGGCTGCCTCAGAGTAAAATGCAGCTGGTTTACATTGTGAAGAAAACTATGCAGCATGTCTTGGCAGATCTCTATAATAACATACCTTTGTTTCCATTTGTAAACGTGAATATGCTCTCACACATAGTGTAAATTGCAATTGCTTTAAAGAAAAGGTTTTTAGGGATAAAGTGGATATGCAAACAGAATAACAAGTTTCACTTCTAAATGTGCAAAGATTCATAATATATTGTTCTAATTGTACTAAATCATATTTTTCTCCTATTCTACAGAGCAATTAACTAAAGTGGCTCTTTCAGGTAACTTTTTATAACACTGTGATAACAAAAGCAGGTAATATTACCGTCTCTTCTTCAGTATGATTTTAAATAAGTTTTAATTTTCATTTAATCTTCAAGTGAATTATTAATTTCACTCAAGCTTTTTTGCTAAGTTCACTTTGAATTTAATGTCAGTCAGAGAGAAGATTTAGTTTTCATACTTTTATCCTCTAGCACTTGCTAATGGTGAAGCCAGTATTTTTATTTATGATTTATTGTCCTAACATGACTACAATATACAGCAGTGCTATGCATAAGCACTTGGGCAAATTGCTGCCGGCAGGAGCACACATAATGTCTGGGCTTACACGCAGGGTATTGGATGGAGGTCTTTGGAGTACCATCTGTGATTGCCCAGATATATCTTATTTTCAGAGTTTATTCCATAATTCTTTTCCTAAAGTTATAGTAAAAAATGCAGTGATGAGTCTCTAAGTTAACTGTCTGCCAATGCTCAGATTTTTTTCTCTTTTAAAATCGAGATAGAAAAAACAATATGTGAAAATAAACTTTGGGAAGTAATATGACATTTTTACTGCCTTTTCCTCAGTGTTGAAAATGGCACTGTCTCCTGGCCAAATGCACTTTGCAATGCTGGAAGAAGTATTTCACAATATTTCAACTGGCTTTGTAATGGTTATTTTTTTATTTTTCCTTTCTGTAACTAATTCAAAAACTAAAGAGTTGAACTTTTTGATTGCAGCTTTGTCTTTTACATTGTAAGAGACTTGCTCTCCATTTACTTTTTAAAGAAAATCATACATGCTGAACGAGCCCCTCGCAATGTTCTCATAAAGCGGAGTTACAGATCACCCATATTTTCCCTTACTCTGTGGAGAAATAAGCTGGGTTATTCTTCTCCTCTCTCAGCAGCTTCTTCTGCTATTCTTCCTTGCTCAGCGTAGATGCAGCGACAATGGCCACAAATTCACCCTTCTTTCTGCTTAGCTGCTCAGAATGCTGAATAGCATTGGAGCATCTCGTAGCCCTCCAGCTTCCCTGGCCAGCAATAAGAAAGTCCAGCTCCAGTAAGATCTTGGGCAGTGTTTGACACCTGACTTCTTTCAAGATACTTAGAGACTCCAGGACAGTTGAGACCACGATCAAAAGTTCCTCTGTGTGCTTTCTTTATCTATTAGGGTCATTGTCTGTATTAATGTTACAAAAAGATAGCTGGTACTTT
Organism: Machaerirhynchus nigripectus; assembly: GCA_013397975.1. Lineage (NCBI taxonomy): Eukaryota > Metazoa > Chordata > Aves > Passeriformes > Dicruridae > Machaerirhynchus > Machaerirhynchus nigripectus. The sequence goes on along the minus strand of VZRQ01008166.1, from coordinate 3,874 downwards.
AATTTTAGTTCATTATCTTTGATAGTTCTTTCTGTATGTAGCATGCCTTTCCTGACAGTTACACCAATAACAGTGAAGCTTGGAAGGACATATGGATGAAATCACAGTGGAATAGGCAAGAAAACTTAGCTGAATGTTTTATTGGCCCCTGACAATCACTTTTACTTCGTCTGTATAGAGTGAGCTGATGCATTTGGCCATGAAATTTCCCCTTTTACTGGCTGTTTCAGATATAATGTAGCCTGGTTGCTGAATAATCTGTCAGAATTATTCAGATGTATTTTTTCATGTGTCTTAGAGATAGTAAACCTTAAATCAGAGTTATCCACACAGTCAAGGAACAAAACCCTGCAAAGTTATTTGTAGTATACATACTATGTGTTAATGTGTATTTTCTTTATAAAAAGAGGATGATTTTCTTCTTCAGCACCCTAGGTAGGGGAATGGTAGCTACAAAAGAGGCTTCATACTTTATAATACTTCCAAACCATTGTGTATAACAAGTGGTGTTATGGCATATCAAACCAAGACAGGGTGATCCCCCTTCCCTTGGTTTGATATACTTTCAGCTTCTTTAAAGGCTCTTGAGATCAGGACCTCTCCAGAGTCTTTGAAGCTTGTGTTTTTCTTTCACTAGAAAGTGAAGACTTGGCTTTTAATGGCAGCTCAGCAAATATCTCATCAATATTTAAAGTGTCAAGTGTACCTCTGTTAGAGGTACCAATCACAGATCAAAGATAGTAGCACTGAGGTGCAGCATTTCCTTCAAAGAGCTTTTCCTTTTGTTGGAAAAGAACTTTTCTTTTTAAAATCCGTTGCTTGCGCGAGTCTTAAACATGTGTTTGACAACTGTGGGGAATTAAATGTTTTGTTACGATAGCTGGTGAGGATGGTACAATAGTTTTGAATAGTTTTTGGGCTTGTTTAAAATAGGAGAATGCTTGGAAAGCCTTTTGCTGGCTGTTTCCACCTCACTTCGGTCGAACAAAGTCTGTTGCAGTTAATGGTAAAAATGTCATGCTATTTGAAGAGTTTAAGAAAAATTCAAGATGGATGAAAGTTTAGTCACAGGTAGAAATAAGCTGCAGTAGGATAGTTCTTTTCTCTTCTGTGCCCTTTTCTCTTTCAGTGAGGATTTAGGATGGTTTTTCCTCATATTTTTTATATCCTCTGCTGCCTTCCTTCTACTTATTATGTAAGGCTTATGAATATGGCTGTGAAACCTAATTTGTTTATTACTCTTCCAGCTCTTGCTGGGTTAGTTTTTTGTTTGTTTGTTTTTTTCTTTTTTTTAAACATCTGTTAAAACAATTACAACAATAATTACAGTAATAAAGATTCTGAGTATTTTGTACTTGTGATTTATCCATTCCCATGTTGTAATTCTGGTTGGCACATGCCCATAGGTGTAGTCAAATGTCAAGGTGCTAAACAGAATTTGAATGGTGAATGGCTGAAGTGATGGCTCTTTAAAAAAAAAGGAGATATGGATTAGGCATGCTTCAGGATTATATGAGAAACAGAAAATTAGTGTTAAGAAGCTTATCAGATGACTCTTGTCCAACATAGAATATTTTGGTTGTATGAGCTGCTGTCTGATTGCCTCCAGAGTGCACTGGGAGCAACAAGTCTGAAATGTGTGTCTCTAGAGAGAGTTTTTACCCTTAAGACCGATTTTTACTGAATAATATCTCTGTGTAAAACAAAGAAATTCATGTTCCTCAATCAGTTAATAAACTTTCCAATTGTGAACCTTAAAATATACTTAAGCATTACAGTGCGGGAGATCTCAATTTATACTTTTCAAAGCTGTTGGCAAAGAGTCTAAAATTGCTGTTGTACAGAGGAAGTGGGCAGCTACTGTTCTGCTCCGTACAAGGTGGTTCTTTTGTTCTTTCACTACTCCTCCTTAATGAATGTGTCATGATCCAGATTTCAGTATGTTTGGATATTTAGCTGTTTTCTACTGACTGACTTGTAAGGCACATGGATTTCAGATGGCAAGAGATCTTACCAAATAACAAATTTACTTCAAAGAAACCCTGTAAGCATTAATGCAGTAGTGGGTTTTCACATATGGGTACTGTATCTGCAGCAATCCTCATTCACGTCTGTCAGCACTCATGGTACACTGGTGTTTGGGTTCTGGGTGAGTGTATAAACCAGTGGCTCTTGTTTGTCTTTAGAGACATTTTTTCTGGGAGCTCTGTTTCAGTGAAGAGCCAGTACAGAGGGCAGGATTTTGCCCTAGAGTAACAACATTGCAACTGTTTGGAAAGAAACTTTCAGAGTGGCGTCAGCCATCGTTCAACTCTTCCATCCTTTTTCCTTGTGCTGGGCATGTTCTGTGACTTTGTTTAATGAATGTGGCAAGGCTATAAATAAAACTGGCAGTGGAAATGCTGGCCCAGTGCTGTGCGCTGCAGACCATTTATATCCTATCAAGACCATTGAATTGGCTGTATGCCCAGGAATAGCAAGGAGTCTTTCGGCTCGTGGCCACACCTTGCTTTTGGAAGAGGATTATATGTAAGTTGACAGCATAGCATAAATGTTCCCTAAGTTGATTTTCATTGTGAATAAACTCTGTGCCTTAAAGTGTCCAGCTGTGATTTGACTAGATCTAGCAGTGGAGGATCCACCACCACTGGTAGAAGACTGCTACCCTATTTTCTTTTACCTGGCAGTAGAAATCAGCAATTTATTTTAAATTAGGATTTACCGCTCAGCTTCCAGCTGGGGATTGTGTTGTACCTCTGCCTTTTCAACAGAAGAAGGCAGAGATATCCTATAATTATTTGTTCCTAGGTTTTTTACCCTACGTTTGACGATGTGGAAATTAATAGAATTGCTTTGTGCCCCATTCACTTCAGTGATCTGAGCTCTTTTCTTCATTACTGGCTTGTGCCAAAATCCTCTTTGCTTGTCAGCTTGATAGGTAAAGAATCTATGTTTTCCTACAGGGACTGATAAAAATGCTAAATAATTCTAATACAACCTAAATTTGGTCTCTGTGGGAGCTCAAGCACACATACAATGGATTGTCCACTTGCAGTGGTATCTTGAGTTCCATCAGTTAATCTATTTTGAATATTCCACTGATCTTTTCTAAATCTTTAAATAAAGTGAAATACAGGCAGCTCTAATATGACTTGTGCCTGTGTCTGAGGTCGTATCCACTCCCTCCATCAGGTCATACCACAACTTTTCAAGTTACAAGTATGCCATTATTTTTAAGAGTTTTCTTTAGGAAGTTCCCTGAATTTACAGCAACAAAATAAGCTTTTCTCCAGCTCTTGGATCAGAGTTTTCTATTTGTGCTGATCTGAAAAGAAATCTTAGTGCGGTAGCTACTCAGTATTACTTCCCTAAATCACTTCTTGTTGGTAGTATATTTTCTTGACAGTATTGAATCGTATTGGAATTCTCCCAAATTCAGAATAAAACTGGTTTGTGAGCCTTTCTGTGCTGTTTGTTTTTTAATGGCCTTTCTACCATATTAATCTATTACTGTACTAATACTGCTGTTAGAATGCATCTTGTTGCTAATGTACTTTGAAGAATCCTTATTGTCCTTAATTGTGTTGGCCATTGATTTCTCATTGATATTAACCTCAAGCATTCTAGCAATCTCCTGACACTTAATTTATATTAATTGCTATCAATGTTTCCTTTTTTACTTTAATTATTTATTTTTACACATGCTTTTACTTCCATTTAAGTCTTTTTTCCACTAAAGTTGATTAATTTTTCCTTGATTATGGATTTTGTGACATTTGATACAATGTTTTTAACTCTTAGCAGTTATCATAGAAATTATTTAATGGATCTTCAGATTAAAAAAGTGGTTTCAACCACACTATATTCCATAGTC
>VZRQ01008165.1:365368-388876 GCA_013397975.1 Machaerirhynchus nigripectus | reverse complement strand
GGGTTTCAGCACCCTCAGCCATGATCAGAGGCCCTAAGGGGTTTTAGCCCCCTCAGCAAGGCCCGGGACGGCTTTCAGCCCCCTCAGCACACCCACGAGGGTTACAGCACCCTCAGCCATGATCAGAGCCCCTGGGGGGTTTTAGCCCCCTCAGCAAGACCCAGGACGGCTTTCAGCCCCCTCAGCACACCCACGAGGGTTACAGCACCCTCAGCCATGATCAGAGCCCCTGGGGGGTTTTAGCCCCCTCAGCAAGACCCAGGACGGCTTTCAGCCCCCTCAGCACACCCACGAGGGTTACAGCACCCTCAGCCATGATCAAACCCCGTGAGGGTTTTCAGCCGCCTCAGCCACGATCTGACCCCGTGAAGGGTTTCAGCCCCTCAGCAAGGCCAGGGAGGGCTTTCAGACCCCTCCAGCAGAAGGGTTTCAGAGCCCTCAGCAGGCCCTCGAAGGGTTTTAGGCCCCTGAGCGTGCCCAGCCCTCAGCAAACGCTGTGAGGGGTTTCAGGCTCCTCAAAACCCTCAGCAGACCCTCGATGGGTTTCAGACCCCTCAGCAGACCCGCGAGGGCTTTCGGACCCCTCCAGCAGACCCGTGAAGGGTTCCAGAGCCCTCAGCAGGCCCTCGAAGGGTTTTAGGCCCCTGAGCGCGCCCAGCCCTCAGCAAACGCTGTGAGGGGTATCAGACCCCTCAGACGACCCTCGAAGCGTTTCGGACCCCGCAGCCCGCCCAGCCCTCAGCAAACCCTGTGCGGGGTTTTGCACGCTCTCCTACCATGATCAGACGCCATGACTGGTTACAGCCTCCTCAGCAGTCCTCGGAGGGCTTTCAGCTCCCGCACACTCTCGAAGGGTTTCGCGCCCCTCAGCCGTGATCAGACGCCGTGAGGGGTTTCGGCCCCCACAGATCCTCCGAGGGCTCCTCGCGCTCCCGGCCCTCAGCCGATCCCGTGACGGGCTCGCGCCGCGCCCAGTCCTCGGCGGGCGCCGGGACGGCTTTGGCCCCGACCTCGGAGAGCCCTCGGAGAGCCCCGGGAGAGCCCTGGGAGAGCCCCGGGAGAGCCCTCGGAGAGCCCCGGAAGAGCCCTCAGAGAGCCCCGGGGGAGCCCTCGGAGAGCCCTCAAAGTTTCCCGCCTTCGTTTTCGCGCCTTTCGTTTCGCGCCACTGATCAGGCGCCGTGAGGGGCTTCAGCCCGCTCAGCCCCCTCAGCCTTCAGCAAACTCCGTGAGGGATTTCAGCCCCTCAGCCATGATCGAGATGCGGTGAGGGGCTTCAGCCCCCTCAGCTCCCTCAGCCTTCAGCAAACCCTGTGAAGGATTTCAGCTCCTCTGCCATGATCTGACCCTTGAAGGCTTTCAACCCGCTCAGCCCTGAACATCCTGCTAAAAGAGGTAGGTTTGAATTTCTCCTTTTTAAATGTTTTTTGAGTGCTGAGCCCCCAATGGGGCTGGTGCACAAGCAGGTACTGGAAATGAAAATGAAGAAGGGAATGGGGAAAGGCAGAGAGAAGGGGAATGTTGTAAAATCATGGAATGATTTGGGTTGGAAGGGTCTGTCACTGGGCCAGAATGCTCCAAGCCCCATCCAACCTAGCCTTGAACACTTCCAGGGATGCTGCCTTCAAATTAATGAGGAATTTGGTTAATAACAGGCTGTGAGGTTTTATCTGGAAATTAAGTAGGAAAAGGGCTAACCCAACTGCCACCCTGGCCCCGGTATTATTCATTTCCCAGTTTTAATCCTCTGGATTTTATACTGTCCCCATATGTCCTGTTTTCAGCACGCCACAGGAATTCCATGTGGACAATTGGCTGAGCAGTGGGGCCTTTGGCCACCTCAGAACTCACAGGAAGCAGTTGGGAAGCTGAACTGCCCTGTCAACATGGGAAGGGGTGGTAAAAGTACAGGAATTAGCCAAAAAAGTCACATCTTGAGGTCCCTGAGTTCCAAAGGGAATTTTTTTCTGCTGTCTATAGACTTTAATACCAGGATAGCAAAGCACCAGGCTGCATTTTGTTCCCATTTGGGGCTATGATTGTGCCCGTTGCCATTCCTATAAAAATCCATCAAAATGTGGCTTGAGATAAATCCATGAAAAAAATAAGTATGCACATGCTGGGTGGATTTATGGATTTGCAGATAAACAGGAAATTTTATTGGGCTCCCCTTCCCTGGAAGTGTCCAAGGCCAGGCTGGATAGGGCTTGGGCAAGTGGACTAGTGGGAGGGCAGCCCTTATAGCCCCAAACCATTCCACGATTCCTCGGTGGTTGTGAAAATGAGTTGATTAATGTTACGAAGCTGCAGAGGCTGCTGCCGTGAATGAATCCGTGTGATCCGGAGCTGCCACACCGGCTTTTGCGATAAAACAGAGGCGGAACGAAGTTGCACTTAATAAATTTTACAGGATAAATCCCCAAATCACCACGGTGTTTGTTTCTCCACCTCCCAAAAATAAACAAGTGGGGAAGTGGAGCCGAAAAAAACCTTGCAGTTTCCGTGCCGTTTCTGCCTTTGTGCTTCCTCGTTATGGAGTCAACATGAGGCTTGTTTGGGTTAGGGGGGAAACTGGTTAATTTCAGTGCAGCTAAACAAAGAGCGCGTTTCATTCATTGCCTCAGAAACACTGCCGAGTTCCATGGGAAGGTACTCCTGGAGGTGGGAAAATACTCTTCTGTACTCGTCTGAATTCCGATTAAAATTTGGTTTGTTTTCTAATTCCCTAATGAAATAGGATGTTTGATTTCAATTAAAGCGAAATGTCATCATTTTAGGTCGTACTAATGGATATGGAATACTGCAGTCCATTAGGGAGAAAACAGTGGATTTGGGAAAAGGCCAAGAGGTGCAGGGGATGTAAAGAGATTTTCCATGTATTTTCAATTTTTGTAATGGGCATATGTAGGTCATTATGGAAATCCATGGGTTGTGATGACAGGAATACAGAAAATACAATAAAGCAATCTCTTACCAAGATTTCTGCAGGAATTGTTCATATTTCCTAAAGAACCAGCAGCTGGAAAAATGTTTGGATGGGGCTTGGAGTAACCTGGGTTAGTGGAAGGTGTCCCTGCCCATGGCAGGGGGATGATCCTTAAAATCCCTTGCTCCAAGTCTCTTTCAGCCCAGGCTTGAACGATTCCAAGGCTAGGGCATCCCAGCTTCTCTGGGAATATGAATGGGAATATGAGGGAAACCCTCTGGGAGAGTTTATGAGATTGAACAGTTTATTCCCCTGTATGGTATTCTTTAAATTATTGAGTGTTCTTTGAAGCCTCTCCACCGTTGGCAGAAATTTGTTGTTGTTGTTGTTGTTGTTGTTATGAAGTGGTTTATATCTTATTTTATATCTTATTTTTGTTATTGCTGTTTGTTACTGAGCCCGGCCCCGTCGGTCGCGGGGGATCCTTGGGCTGAGTCCCGTGCGCTGCCATCCGTCGCTTGTCCTTATAATTGAATTAAAAGCTGCTGTAAAAAATACATGGGAATAAGAATGGGAGAGGGATGAAGAAGGAAATAATTGGGGGAATACATGGTGGCTGGATTAGTTATTGTCCCAATTAGCTGCCTGAATCAGCTCCTTGACAGGGAACACAGAGGGAAGAATAAAGGGCTATCGGTGACAAGGCCAGTTTTTAGGGAAGCTGCTCCTCTAAGTGTATTATGATTGCAATATAAAGAGCTGCAGGTTTCAGTTAAATGGATTTTGATTCTGCTTATTTTTCTAACAGTAGATTTGTTTCACTTCCATATTAATCTCCTTTTATTAAACCATAGAAATTCCAACCTTTGTTTTTCTGGGAGCAGCCTAGGACATAATCTAACTTTACAAAAAAATACAAGTATTTGTGCTTAGTAAAGAGATTGAGGTTGGATTTAAATCCTGTGAACTGGACACACAATTATGTCATTTCCAGGTCTAGGAGAAGTTGATTATTTGGAATGGACACGAGGGAGGAAATTCTACTGGAATTAATTTTCATGGCAAACTGGTTTCAGTGTTCTGGAGGGAGGCAAATTCCTTTTTAAAGTAGCGGCCTCAAGCTGTGCCAGGGGAGGTTCAGGTTGGACATCAGGAGGAATTCTTCACGGAAAGGGTGCTCAGGCATAGGAATACCTAAAATTTACTGAAATAACAGACCCAAACCTATCGAATTTAATTAAATAAAGTTAAATGAATGCCCGCTGTGACCTGGGGATGGGAAGAGGCTGGATGTGAGGTCACCCGGAGGAGCTGTGCCTGCCCCATCCATGGAGTGCTGAGGGCCGGGCTGGGCCGGGCTTGGAGCAGCCTGGGCTGGTGGAACTCCCCAGCAGAGGTCTGGCTGGAGCTCCCAGACATTCCAGTTGGAGCATGGGAGACACAGACGTGTTTCTGCACTGTCTCTGGGCCACCTCCCACGCACGAGACGGGAACACGGGCAGGGACACGGGCTCTCCCTCCGCTTGTGCTCCGTAGGAAGAGCTGCAAAGGCAGCCTCAGAACCTCCGGCTGCAATGTTCTCTCGCTCCTTATCGGGCACTAAATGTAATTAGTAAATAGCTAATAATAGTTTAGAAGCAGTCGTGGAAATGCACGGAGTTCTCCCTAAAAGCTCCTGTTCCCCAGCAGGAACTCCAGGGCCTTGCCCAGCTCCATTGATTATGTTGTCTGTAGAGAGGGAGCTGGAAAGGTTGCCGAGAAATGAGGGACTAGGGGAAAAAAAAAGCCTGGGAGGGAGGGAACACAAAGCCAAGCTGCATCTGGCCAGTGCAAAGGATCCTCGCATCCCAAAATGTTCTCCTTGCCATCGGGAATATCGAGTCTCAAGTGGGGTATTTTAAGTAATCGGGATCATGCCAGTGACTGTTTGACCTCGTGGAGAACACTGACTTGCTCATCCTCCCCCGTGGCATTACTCGGCAGCTGTTGGGTTTGGTGGGGAATCGTGGAGACACCGCTGGTGTGCACATTCCCAATGGATCTGCCGAGCTCCAGGCACATCCTTGAGAGCCTTTCCAAGGGAAAGGATGCATTGTGCTGCCTTGGGAGTCGTGGAGTCATGGAATGGTTTGGGTTGGAAGGGACCTTAAAGACCACCTCGTCCCACCCCCTGCCACGGGCAGGGACACCTTCCACTATCCCAGGTTGCTCCAAGCCCCAGCCTGGCCTTGGACAGTGCCAGGAATAAAGGTGTTCAAGCCCAGGCTGGGGGAGGCTGGAGTCAGGGATTTACACCAGCTGAGCATCCAGCTCTGTAATAAACGGGGATCATTTATAACATACTCAGCTGACATGGAGCTTCCCTCCTGTCCTGTCCGTGCTTGGCGGGGACGCCTTGGAGCCTGTCAGTGGGTGCTCCACGGCTGCACTGGGAAAGGTGCAGCAGCCAGGAGATCCATAGGGTGGGGCTTTCCAGGCCTGGTCTGAGGCTAAGGTGCCTCCAGCCGGCATCTCCCGGCACTCGAGGCTGGTTCTTGCTTGCTGTCACCGCCTGAGAAAGCCTCTCCCTGCGGAGTACACAGTGATCCTGCAAATCAGCAGGAATGCCTGCCGCCGGCTCGGGTCCTTCCCGCGTGTTACAGCTCCTGCATCCGAAAACGGAGGCAGCCTGGAGTGTCAGATGCCTCGAGCTGAAGGCTGGGTGAGGGCTGGGTGAAGTCAGGCTGGCTCAGGGGAACTGTGCTGGGGAGAGGCTGGGGGTGAGGTCACCCAGAGCAGCTGTGGCTGCCCCTGAGTCCCTGGCAGTGTCCAAGGCTGGGTCGGACGGGGCTTGGAGCACCCCGGGGTAGTGGGAGGTGTCCCTGTCCGTGGCAGGGGTGGAACGAGATGAGCTTTAAGGTCCTTCCAACCCAAACCGTTCTGGGATTCTGAGATTTTAATTTCATCACCAGGGGGCAAAAGGAAGGTGAGAGGTCAGGGGACAAGAGGAGCGAGGCGGGGCGGGGAAAGTAAAGCCGTGTTTCCCGCATGGATAACTCCCCAACAATCCGCTGGAGGAGGGATTTGGTCTCCTCCTGAAACCCCAAACCGGGCTCATTTGAATTTGCCAAGCACCTGTGAAAGAATGCAGCTGCAAGGCCCTGGGAAAACAATGGGAACTGTGACAGTTCATTATTATAAGGCAGCCGCGAGATTTATTTGGGAAAGTTATTGATACAGAATTCCACTGGAGGACACAGTGGCATTCCCGAGGCATGCCAGGGAGCAGCAAGCTAGGGTTGTGGATGTGTGTTCATCATGTAAGCCCCAGTTTGGGAACTGGGACAACTTACTGGGTCTGTCAGACAGCAAAACAAATGGAGGAGGAGTGATTGCTTCAGCATTTCCTTCCCTTATTTTTATTCCATATTCATTTGATAGGTTGGGATTTTTCCTTGTTTGCTGGTTTTTTTTTGTGGTTTGCTCTGGCTATTTTTTTTCTGGTGAAGCAAGGGTTTGGAAAGTGCAGGCAGCATTTCAAACTGTGATCTGCACAGATGGGAATGAAGGAACATTCTCCAGGCGAAAATTGTTCTCGGAGACATTTGGATTGAGCAGGATTTGTCTCTGTGCGAGGTGGAACATCCTGATTTCCACCAAGAGGGCGCTTGGGCAGCGCAGTGGTGGGGGTGGTGGCAGAGCAGAGGGCACCTCCCCCAGCCAGTGCCCGGCCAGTGGGTCCAGCCCTCTGGATCCAACCTGTTCTCCCATGGGGGAAGCGTAGTGCAAGGCACAACAATCCACGCAAAGGGTTGTCCCATGGAAAAACCCCCAGGGCCAAGCTGCTGAGGTGATTTGGTGGTGGTGTGTCCTTACAAACCTTGCAGCTTTTAATGAGTTTGAGGTGTGTGCGTAGCCCGGCGCTTGATGAAGAGTTTCTGTCACCACAGCCAGCAGTTACAAATGACAGGGTGGGCAGGGACGGGCTGGGCAAATCCAAAACAATTTGCTTTGCATAGATTAGCAGCTCCTAAAGAGATCCCACTTTTGTCTGGGGGAGATTTTCACCGAGTCCAGGGTGCAGAGAGAGGCTTTGCTGCCCATGGCTCGTGTTTTTCCCCACTTCCCTCCGCTCTTCCCTCCTCCCCCTCTCCGTTTCCAAACTGAATTTCCTGATTTCCAGATGCAACTGCAATATAACGTGGAAATAAAAGCAGGCAGTTAAATTGTCGGAGCCCATAATCTCTCCCAAAGAAAAAGGGTGGATCATCCAACTCCTTTTTCCTGCTTATGGGTCCCTGTTGCTGTACTAGTGGTAAATACATGAGGAACTCAGCTCATCAAATTTTTAAGCACAGGATGCACAAAGGAAGCTCCAGAGTGTCTGGAAAAGCTCGTGGCATCGGTCAAAGGCAGCTCTTGGGGCTGAGGCGTCGCCAGCTCCCCATTCATCATCACTTCCCTTCCATCTCTGCGTTCCTTTTGTTCTCTAAACCCTAAATTCCCCTGGTTTAATTTTCCTCCTCTCCTGGAATGGCTTTGCAAATGCTTAGCCTTAAGTAATAGTCAGTAAAGGCGAATTACCTTAAATCAAGCAAGGGTTATCTAATTTAGAAAATAGGAAATAGAGAGAAAATCAAACTAAATGAAATGCAAACAGGATAATTCATATCTAATCCATGGTCTTCTCAACAGGAGGAGTCTTTTAGTTGCGCTCAGTTGAGCGTCTGTTCTCAGCACGACTTACAGGTATCTGAGCCCAAACCAGCAACTTCTTTAGGCCCTGCACTCCCAAAATCCTAAGAAAATGGGATTTTCGTGTCCATTTTTGCTTTTGTTGTAGCACCTCCAGCTGAGCTGCTCCTTCCTCAGTTTCCCTCACTGCTTTTATTGGCACACACCCACTTACCTGTACTTTTTATGAACACATGGAGGTGGGGTAGTGCCAGGGCAGACTTTCCTACCACATCTAGACAAGACAGTCCATAGAATCCCACACTGGGTTGGGCTGGGAGGGACTTAAAGATCACCTCCTTCCACCCAGGGACACCTTCCACTACCCCAGGTGGCTCCCAGGCCCGTCCAGCCTGGCCTTGGACACTTCCAAGGATCCAGGGACAGCCACAGCTGCTCCGGGCACCCTGTGCCAGGGCCTCAGCACCCTCCCAGGGAAGAATTTCTTACCAGTATCCCATCCAAGCCTCCCCAGCTTCTCCACCCTTTAGTTCCCTTCCCTGCTTTTTTATTAATATGCAGTGCACCGCCGTCCCCCGGATTAATGAAGCTTATTACAGGATCCTGTAGAAAGCTTTCCAACTTCCTTCCAATTAACGCACGGTGCTTCAGAGGAATCCTCGGAATACGGGGAGGTGTTTGGCAATTGCACAGCACCTTTTTTTCAGGCAACTTCACTTAAGATGTCCTTGTTAGACTAAAGGCTCCTCAGATGCTGATTACCCCCTCCGGGCGGGTTCTTCATTGTTCTCCACACACAGGAGTTGTTTTATAAATTTTATTTAGGTTAGAGCTTATAAGGATCATCCTGGTTTATTATGGAGTCGTGGAAGGGTTTGTGTTGGAAGGGACCTCAAAGCTCATCTCATCCCACCCCCTGCCACAGGCAGGGACTCCTTCCCCTATCCCAGGCTGCTCTAAGCCCCGTCCAACCCGGCTTTGGACACTTCCAGGGGAGGGGAGCCCACTCAGATTAGGGAATTTTAGATTGGCACATGAAAAAATGCACTGGGAGCTCCCCCTGCCATCCTGCACGGTGGATCCTGGCACGGACTGGTTCCGAAACAAAGGAGAACATTCCCAGCAACGCAGCTGCGCCGCCTCACCTGCTGCTGAGCTGCTCCGGTGCGTGCTCCGGAGAGCTTTCCCTGACACTTCCGGCAGGAGACGCAGGACGGGCACCCCCGGGATCTGCTCCGGTGATGGTGTTTCCTGCACCTAATTCCTGGTTAATTACTCAAGGCCAGGCCGGACGCGGATTGGAGCAACCCGGGATAGTGGAATCTGTCCCTGCCCGTGGCAGGGGGGTGGGATGAGATGATCCTTACAATCCCTTCCAACCCAAACCATTCTGGAATTCATTCTAGGATTCCGTAACCTTCTCCACACCAAACCCCGTGGTGAGGATTTTTGGTCCCGTTTCCATCCCAGTGATCCCCAAGTCACACTCTGCACCTGATGGTAAAATGAGGACAGTACTAGGTTATGCTTTCCATGGATGGAGGCACATGACCTCCATCCCTGAGCTGCTCAGTGCAAGGCTGGAGCCAGAGGGCTGGTCCCATCCAGGTTTTGTTCCCCTTCCCCCAGTTTCCCCGCAGATTCTGAGGAATTCCCAACTATTCCTTTCCCAGTGAAACACTAACAATGAGAATCTTTCAAGGTTAGCAACACAATTTGGGCAAACGAGCAAACTATTGGGGAGGCTTCATTCCACTGCGGCAATTAGGAAGAAGGAATATCAGCAGGTCACATCTTGCTTCCAGTGCGTGGGGAATTATTTTGCCGTGGAGTTTGGAAGAAGCGGGATTGGGGTTGTACTTGGTATTTAAAGCAAACAAACCTATCTATTAAATGAGACTGCGGAATGGGGCACGAAAGTAAAACCGAGACCGTTAAATTACAGATAAAGGGGGAAGAGTCCAAATTTTCCCAAATGTTCTCGTTTTCCGTTTCTTTCCTAACGACCGTCGTTATATTTTGATGTGGTTAATAATACAGCAGAGGTTAAATGAAACATGAAAAAGGGCTGTACATTAAAATTGAGATAACTCTTCCTTCAGTGAAGTGGAACCCAGCAGATGTAGCTGCACACTGTAATTGCTGCCTGTTTCCTGTCACTCTGATTAAGTTGCATTGTCCCTGCTCCAAGTGTAGGAATCAGTGGCTTCCCATAGGGCACAGCATGGGACAACTGGCTTCAGCAGGCAAATGACTCTGTGCACCTCCTGCTTGTCCTGGTAATGGTATAGACACACAATATACATTGATGACTCCTAAAATCAATAGGCTGTGCAGTGGGAGAGGCTCCAGGGCTTCCATGGGAGAGGCACTCCAGTCAAGGGCCGGGATTTTGGGAACAGTTCCATTCCCCTGTTCAGGAGGCCAAATAAGCCCGGTGCCTGGCTGCTGTGCTAATTCTGGTGCTCAAGAGTTACTCTGCACCTTCTAGTGTTGTTCTTCTCCTTGTTCCAAAGCCGTGGGATCCCAGAATCATGGAATGGGTCGGGTTGGAAGGGAACCTAAGGACCATCCAGTTGCACCCCTCTGCAGGGGGCCTTGAGCACTTCCAGGGATGGGGAGATCACATCCCCTCTGTGCAGAAGGTCTCGCATTGTTCACTCCGTTCCCAGTTATCCACGCTTTCCTTTTGGGAACAAATCCCTGCTGACGGGATTAAACTGTGCAGTAAAATCCAGGACCTGCGTGGGGAATGCGAGGCCGGAATCCCAGCTGCCAGGGATTGCAGGAGATCCACTGAACCCAGCGGGGTTACTCTGATTTCCAGCAGCTGTTGGACTTGCTGGAGAGGTCCAGAAAGTGCTTTTTCCACGAGATTCCGTTCGGAAAGAACGGGATGTGCCTCGTTCAGCAGAGCCTTGCCCTACTTTTGTTCCAGAGTCATCCCGCTGCTGCCATTCCACTGTGACATCAGTGCGAAGCAAGGCAGGCTCTGCTTGCAGAACCCCCACAAAGGTGACACCCAGCAGAGCAGTAGAATCCTGGAATCATGGAATTATTTAGGCTGGAAAAGCCCTCTAATACCACCGAGTTCCACCGTTCCCCAGCACTGCCAAGGCCATCATTAACCCATGTCCCCAAGTGCCACATCCACACAGTTTTGAATCCCTCCAGGGATGGGAACTCCACCACTGCCCTGGGCAGCTGTGCCAGGGCTGGACAGCCCTTTCCAAGAGGAAGTTTTCCCTAATATCCAACCTAAACCTCCCCTGCCGTAACTTGTGTTTCCCCTTGTCCTGCCACTTGTTAGCTGGGCAAAGAGACAGACCCCTGTGGAGCCACCCACTCCTTCGGCACCCCTATCCCTCTTCAAGCCTGAATCCCAGTTCAGAGGAATATTTGGAGCTGCAGGGCAGTGTGGGCTGATGCCAGAGGGGCAGCAGCCCAGCAGGAAGATCTGGAGTGCCCTGGTGTGATTCCAAACCTAGGGAATGCTTCCCTTCCTGAGAACTTTTTGGTGGCTGAGGAGCTGAAATGTTTTGCATCCTGAGTCACCAAATGAGCATCAGCTGGGCAGGAGGGCTGCGGATTACGATTTGGGATTTAGGCATCTCTCCCCCCTCCAGGGCTGTGGCTGCCCCGTCCCTGGCAGCGCCCAAGGCCAGGCTGGATGGAGCTCGGAGCGACCTGGGGTAGTGGAAGGTGTCCCTGCCCGTGGCAGGGAGTGGGATGAGATGGGCTTAAGGTCCCTGCCAGCCCAAGCTATTCCGGGATTCCAGGATTCTACAAAATCCCATTTTGGCTGGTTAATCCCCAGTTGGATCTGGGGCCTTGCTTTCTAAAAATGGAAATTAATATTAGAAGTCGTTCCTTAACACATGTTTATTTTCTAATTTATAGAATGTACCTATTACACTCTCCAGACACATGTGCTTGATTATAATGATTATCATATGTATTTTCCAAGGCACTCATCACCATAATATCAAATGTCATTAGAGAAATTAGGGAAGAGCAGCAGCATTCCTTCCAAGGAAAAGCCAGTTTCCTCCTTTCCCACCACAGTAGTGAGAGCTCAGAAGCTCAGCTGATTTTCTGCCACTTTTGTTTCAGCTCGACACAAAACAACCAAATCCCCAGGGAAATGCACAGCGTGCACCTGAAGCCAAAACCTCTGTGAAAATTCCAAGTAAAAATGTCCTGGAAGCGTGCAGGGAAGCTCGCTCCAAAACTGGGGCTGTCCACCGAGTCCTGCTTTTCCTCCCTGTCCCCCAGCCAGCACAGGCACTCACAGCGCATCCTGGTTATTGGCAGGGGCTGGGGGAGGAGGAGCACACAAGGACCAGCAGAGCCTGAGCTCAGCTTTAGGGTCACAAAGCCCGACTTTAATCCCGGTTGCTGCTCCCAGGGGCACTACTTTTTTTTCCTAATGTAAAGATTTCCTGATGGAAATTCCGATTTCTGGAGCAAAACCCGATTTCAAGCGTTGGAAGGAGAATAAGTGAGGTGTCAAGGGATTTACATGATGTTCCATGTGTCTTCCCAGAGGTGGGAGATGCGGGTCTGGATTGGTTTAGGAGAGCCCAGAGGTTTTTTATTTCAATATTTACTTCCTTAAGCTCCAGCAGAGGAGGGAAACAGCTGGAGATGACACAGACATCCCACTCTTCCAGACCTGGCTGGTTTGTCTGGAAGACACGTGTTGGATTTCGAGCCTGTGTGTGTCCCAGGGCAGGAAGAGGGGGGCTGCTCCGGGGGGAGGCTCCCAGATCCTTCCAGGGAAGGGGCCAGGGATAGCAGTCCGTGGAGTGATCCATGGAGGAAGGTGCAGTTGGATGTGTCAGTGCCCTCGGTGCCCTGACAGCTACAATATTCCCTCTCTTTATTCCTAATTAATTAAAAATAAGCATTGCCTGGTTAGTTCTTCTGCAACAGCGTCACCTTCCCACATCCCAAAGTTTTCAAGCTGGCTTCCAGCAGTTCCTGGGGATTTAAGGTCTTGGCTTTGGCCACTGCTCAGCAGAAGAGTCCCTTAAATCCATTCTGTGTCGTGGGGGTGAAGCAGCAGCAGGGAGCTGCCTTTGGATTGCTGACTCCGACTAAATCCTTGGGTTTTTTCTTCCTTTGCGTCATTTCTGTGATTATTTTTGTGCTTCATATGCTCAAAAATCCCTGGGGAATAGGAAAAAAGAAATCTCTCTCTTTTTTTTTAATATATTTTTGCTTTGCAAGTCACTTTGTAAAGAAGCACTTTGGTGTCTTCAGAAGGTTTGAAACCCACCTGTTTCCTGGGAGGAAAGGCAGGAGCGGCCGGCCCGGTGGATCCCAGCGGGAACTTTAAGGGAAATGAAATATATTGGCCCCACACCTGGGAAGAGGGATCTGAAGCAGGATTTTCAGTCTCAAAGCAAAGATTTATTTTGCTTGTAGAAGCTGAGCTGGGAGAACAGAGTGTTCCTCCTGCTCTGGCAGGGATTCCGCTCTGCCTCCGTGCATCCCGGTCATGCCAGCAGTGCTCCAGGGAAGGACTTACCTTGGAAAGGAAGGGCCAAACCAGGGGGAAAGGAACTGGTGGGGCTCCATGTGCTGCCTGCTCCCACTTGGGAGGACACTTGAGCACTTCTAAGGTCACTTGGATAATCTAATCCTACTCAGGATGATATCTAGCTCCGGCAGGAACTCTTGGAAGGCTTTAAACAACATCCATCTTCATTATTTCCCACCCTCGTGTCTGTATGATTGATTCCTGCTAAATTTGGTTTAATTGCTCAGAAGGTCTTAAGGAATGACATTTGGAGAGAGCCAAATGGGATGTCTGAGCTCCCCCTGCTGCTCTGCCGCACGCAGCCACCCAGCACCCAGCACCCGCTGGTGCTCCGGGCCAGAGAACTCCGGGATAAACACCGGGAGCTCTTTCCTACGTGGCAAACAACCAGGGGGGGTTAGCTAAGGCTGAGTGCTGGTAGGTATCACGGACGCTGGGAAGCAGCCCAAATCCCAGATCCTTTGGGTGCAGCCTTTCAGTTCATGTGCGTACACGAGGCTGGTTGGAAAGGCAAGAGCCTGGAATTGGTTCCCGGTGGATCCATCGCCCAGCTCGGTGCTTCTGAGCTCCCTGGATGCAGCCGGAGCAGGAGGGGGTCTCCCAGCACCCAGCTCCCGGGAAGTGCTCATGGCCCCGCTTTGGTGGCTTCCCCTCCTCAGGAACGGGATCAGCTCTCCCTGCCGATTAAATCAGCGAATCAGGGCACTTCCTTAGGGCAGGAATCATGGAATCCCACAGCGGTTTGGGTTGGAAGGGACCTTAAAGCTCATCTCATTCCAACTCTTACCATGGGCAGGGACACTTTCCACTGTCCCAGGCTGCTCCAGGCCCCGTCCAGCCTGGCCTGGGACAATTCCAGGGATCCAGGGGCAGCCACAGCTTCTCTGGGCACCCTATGCCAGGGCCTCCCCACCCTCCCAGGGAAGAATTTCTTCCCAAAATCCCAGCTAACCCGGCTGTCCTGGACGAAGGTGACAAGAGAGGGAAGGGAAAGCTGGAAGTAAATCCATATTCGTGCCCAAAAGGTCAATAAACGGGGAGAAAGCCCCGGCAGGCAGAGGATGGTGGAGCAAATCCGACATTAACTACTCATTATTTACACACTGCCATCGCCACGAGCCGGTGCGTGGCCACAAAAGCTGCGGCAAGATCCCCATTTCCAAGCAGAGTTTTAATTATTTGTAAAAGCCTTCAATTGTTCACCAGATAATGTCATGGATTGGTCCTCCCAGTGTGAAGTGCAACCGTCCAGAACCCCCACAGTATTATAAATAGGCTTCGGAGCCGGGATTGATTGATGTTTGGCATAAAATCTATTCCTCGGAGCATGTGTATTCCTTCTGTTCACCAGTTTCATACAAATATACTTGGGCTGATTTTTTATTCAAATCTCCAATTTATGTTGGGTTTCAACTGTTAAATATTTAAAGGCTTTTTTCATCTTTTTTTCCGTATCCCTCTTTTCCGTGCGAGGTAGGGAAATCTTGTGCCGAACACAAACAAGACTCGGAGATTTAGCACGTTCCTGGGGGGGAGAGAAAAGCTTTATTAATTATATTGAGACTCAAATAATAGTCTTCCTTGACACTAATGTTCCATCAGTTCCAACCACAAGGATCCTGTGGGATAGCTTTAGAGCCCTTATCAGGATCGAGATTACGGCATTTATGGCTCCACAGAAGAAGGAATTTAATGAACGGCGCTCGGAGTTTGAAGAGAGGGTCGGAGACGGGGCGATAGCGAGGGATAAAAACTACAGCCGTGAGGAGTTATTCCGGGGGAGTCCCTGGCACTCCGCAAGGAAACATCAAATAAAACTGAGTCCAGTGCACTTTTTCAAGAATCTCCATAAACATTCCCGATTCCTCGGCTGGAGGATTCGTCCTTCTTCCACCTTGGCTGCCTCTGACAGCCGCGATCTCTGAGGAGCCGCGTCTTTGGCACGTCTCTCTTCCCAAGCCTTATTTAAGTTTTCACTTATCAAATCAATACCGGGAAATAACTTTATTGTGGAATTTTTCTGACATCAGGACTTGTATTCCATCCGCCCTTTTTTCCCCGTGGATTTCACTCTCCTCACCCTGGTGGCTGTGATTAATTCATTTATTCATGCCTTTGGAAGAGTGGGAGTCAGGAGGCCAGACCCAATTATGTCTTATTTATTATTTTGTGTATTAGAGTAAGATCTGGAGACACGGATGGAACAATGGCTGTATTCACAGAAGCCCAGAACCGATTGGAAGGGGGCTCAAAAAGACCTCCAGGGTCATCGGGTCCAACCTGTGACTGATACCCAGCAGAGCACTGAGTGCCACCTCCAGGGATGAGGATTTCTGGTGCTTCACCACCCCTTCCATGCAGAAATTCCTCTTATCGTTGGAAATTCTAATTCCTGGTAAAAAACCCACGGCTTACCTGTTGCTCAAGCACCCTAAATTGATTTGGGGGTGCCTGTGGGGTTGGTGAGGGAAGGGAATGAAGAGATCACAGGGCAGGAATGGGCAGGAATGTTAGGGGGGAAATCAGGCTGCAGGATCTCAAAGTCTCACCCAAAATCTACTTCGGCATTCCGATCATTCACCTGTGTTTTAGAAGTGCTGAGAATTCCAGCGGAGCTGGAAAACGCTCCCTTTTGAGGGATACCAGATTTCCAATAGGTTTCTGGCTCCCTGTTTGTTGCCCTGGCTAAACTGGTGCCTTATTTAGTGGCCCAGTCCCTGATACAATTTAATTGTACCCGTGGTGATCTCTCAGGATCAGTTTCTCTCTGGGTGGGAAACCTGCACAAGGTCAGGAACCAAAACCAGGGGAAAGGGATGTTCCAGTGCTCAGTGGAAGCTTAAACTAGGAATTAATTTATCTCTGGTAGCACTTGACAAAGCTCAGCTCCTGATGCCTCAGCCTTTATAGTCACATCTGTTAGTTTAGAGCATTTATTGGAGGAGCCTTGACAAAGACAAAAACAGATGATGGAAATCTCATCTGTCAAAACTGTTATTAAAGCTGGGAACAGTGTGAGGTTTGGTTTAAATTGAAAGCATCATTTATATTTTATCCAGCGCTTTGCAAACAATCACACTGGGGAAGGATTTGGGGGGACCTGGAGAGCCCTCAGCGAAGCACAGCTCGTTACGGGGCTCTGCCTAACGTGCTGCTCAGGGCTGAGCAGGGGACGCTTCCCAGCACCTCCGTGGCAGGGAAGGGAGCTGCTGGGACCCCAGAGCTGGAAAATCACCTGCGCACAAAGGCTCCGATATCCGTCACCAGGGCAGTGGGAATATCAAACAGCCGGGAAGCACCCAGGCCACGGGAAACGGGAAGTGGGAAAGGCAGCTTCTCAGCCGCCCGTTTTGGAGCTTTTTGCACAGAATCCCGGAACATTTTGGGGTGAAGGGTCCTTAAAGTCCATCTTGTTCCAGCCAGGGACAGATTGGCTCCACTAGGCCAGGTTGCTCCAGGCCCCATCCAAGCTGGCCCTGGCACAGGGTGCCCCTGGATCCCTGGAAGTGTCCAAGGCCAGGCTGGACGGGGATAGTGGAAGGTGTCCCTGCCTGTGGCAGGGGTGAGCAGTGATGATCTTCAAGGTCCCTTCCAGCCCAAATTTTTCTGGGATTCTGTAATTCTTCATCTTCAAAAACTTTGGGAAAAGAATAAATTTCCAGCTTTTTTTCTCAAACTACTGTAATTTGAGGTGCAATGCGGAATTGCCTTTATCAGCCAATCTGGGCCAAGGCACTGCTTGGAATTCCTACGGGTAGTGGATGTTTTTTAGGCAGAAGAGATCCCACTGACGTCCCAAATCCCGTCTTTGCTGCAGGATTCCTAAGCGGGGTTTAAATGAGTCAGAACAAGGTTCACAGAACAAGTTTTACATGGCAGAAAACGAAGCAGAGCCCATTTCCAAACCCAGCAATTGACTCCGTGGAGCAGCCGAATCCCTCGGCTGCCATTCCAAACACTGATGGCTGAATTAAACTAATGATGGGGAGATCTCTGAGGAGTCAGGCTGGCAAGTGGGAATGGTGTTTTCCAAACATTCAGCATTAACCTAACTCTGCTCCATTGAAGTAAAACCCTGGCTGAGTTCAGTGGGAGCAGAGTGGTTCCATCCCCGCAGGAAGAGCCGGGATTCCCTGTGAGCCCTTCCAAAGTGTTGTGCTCTGTGCTCCAAGAGCCACCAGCAGCCCTCATAGATTCCAAAAAAACCCGAGATTCAGCTGTTCGTGTGGGCTTTCCTTGTATTGCTTTCCGTTGACTAGACGTGGGCTTCCATTGGAATATTTTATCTAACCTTATTCCAAACTTGGGAATTTATGTTCAAAATACTTCCGGGTCCAAGGTGCTCCGTTCGCCACTTTGCAATTGGAAATAGGATTTTTTCCACAATTTAAGTCTTACGATTGTCCTTATTCCTCCCTGATCCAATAATTTCGGGTTGTTACAGTAGCACTTCATGGATTTGTAGGATTTGTGGGATTTGGGATAGCTGACATTTCCTGAGGATACATGTACGTATGTATCCCATCCCACCTCATCCCTCTCCCTCCCTGGCAGTGTCCAAGGCCAGGCTGGATGGGGCTGGGAGCACCCTGGGATCGTGGAAGTGTCCCTGCCCGTGGCAGGGGGTGGAATGTGATGATCCTTAAGGTCCCTTCCCACCCAAACCATTGTGGGATTCTGTGATTTTCCAAAGGCGTGGTGCCCCTGGAAGCAGCTTGGAGGACTCGCAGTGCCACATTTCACCTGGAATCAGAGGAGCAGCCCGGCTCGTGCGTTCACCCCTGGTGAGCGGCAGCGCCACTCCTGCATTCCCTCTCCTCAGTTCCCTCCCTGACCTGCTCCCGGTGCCTGCAGGCAGATCTGTGCGCCGCAATTCCCTTGGCTCTGGAAGCGCTGCGGCAAGCCTCGGAATGCCGGATAACCTGGCTGGCTGCCGGCTCTGTCTAGAGCTCCCAGGGGAGACAGGACTTTCCCTGGGAGCCACGGGCAAGAAAAGCATCGTTGCTGGTCTGGTGCTTTCCGTGAGCGACGCATCCCATCGGAAGATGTGCTCTAATGCCTATTTTGGGAAGCAGGCTCTCAGATCCCAACAGCACATCCCCGCCTGCCAGGCACTACCTTGCCTCCAGAGCAGGCAGAGCCTGCGTTCCCTATCCGTAAATCCCATCCAACTTCAGTGCTCAACTTCGGATTTCTTGGGATGGGCTTTGGCTGCCTCCTACTCGTGCCTTTCTATCCTTAGCAGGATTCACAGGCTTTCAGCTCCCTCACACTTCTCGCTCTCTAATCTTAGCGCCGCTGCCAGCTTTAGAGAGGCTTCGAGCTCCAGGGTCTCTCACTTGTGTGCAGGCTCTTTCTGGGACACAGCCAAGTAGGTGAAAAACTCGGGAAGGGGGAAGGGGAGAGCTGGGACTGCTCTCAGATGTTGCAGGCTGGAGCTAGACCTGGCTCGGGATCCATTGTCATTCTTTGTGCTGCTTTCCTGAGATGTTCAAAAGGGTTTGGTCAGGAGGAGGTGGCAACTCCTGCCTCGGTGACTCCGGAACACCTGGGCATTGTTCTCCTTGTCCTCTGGGAATCTTCACCACACGTTTGATAAGGATCCACTTGAGCTCATTCCCTGTGTTTGGGAGCTGGCTCGGTGCTGCTGGCTTGGCTGATTCCATAAGCCACAAGCTGCTCCTCTGTCAAGTGTCTCCTGCTTTGTCTCTATTTGTTCCCAAGGGTGTCTGTAGGGGTTGGATCAACTTTCCAGAGCGAAACAGCTCTTCCTCAAATACAGCCTTCCGAGGTGTGGCTGCTCTTCCACATGTTCCCTACAGACCCACTGAGGGGGAAACTGTTCCTCCATTTATCCTGTTGCCCAGAGAAACTGGCTGCCCTATCCCTGGAATTGTTCAAGGCCAGGTTGGAGCAACCTGGTCTAGTGGAAGGTGTCCCTACCCACGGCAGGGGATGGATTGAGGAGTTCCTTAAGGTCCCTCCCCCCCCAAGCCATTGTGAGGGCTCAGCCCAGCTGCTGGCTCCTCTCTGACTCCAGCTGGGAATCCCACCTGGAGATGGGTGCAGGAGTGGCACCGTCACTCCCACCACCGCCGAGGGCCAAGGCAAGCTTCCCAGGATTCGGCAGAGCCGGTGCTCCTCGCTTAGCTCTGTCACACAGTTATTTGCTGTGTTTTGAATTCCCACATATCCTTGTTCCCATGGCTGAGATGACGTTTGCCCGGCATGATTCATGCTGTCAATTCCTGCCTGGAGCTGGATCCAGGAGTTTATTTCGGGATGCATACCTACCCGGAGGATGGAGATGGGGGGAAAACGCTCCTCTGCCAATGGCAAAGGCAGGAGAAGTTTGCCTTCCCCAGCAGTCAGGAGCCAAAGGAGTGGTCAGGCCGGGAGCAGGTGGAATTTCTGCTCCAGGGTGAATAGCCCACAGATATATCCATGGTTTTACATCCAGAGGATGTGGGAAGCTGCAACAGCGACCAAATAAATGCTGTAAGAGCTCTGTCTCCAAAATAAACTGATCCCATGTTTCCTTGGTGGATAGTCAGAGTCAACCCTCAGGAGCTTCCTGTGGTGCAGGCAAATGTGATCCTGCTTTTCCAGAGAAGGAAACCGCGACAGTGGTCCCCGGTTCTGAAATCCACATCCTGCCTTTTCAACCTTTATTTGAAATGCTTAAAGATGGGATGATCCACTGGGATGGAAGCTCTGCTCGCTGCTGAAAATCAGGATGCAGAGTGGCGTGGCTGGAGGCACCAAACAGTCACAGGGAGCAGAAATAAAATGGTTCTTTGTTCATTTTCCCATCTCAATAAAGGTGGGAAACTCCTATTAAAATAGTAACAAATTAACTTTGTTGTGTTTACTCAGGAGCTCAGCTGGTCCTAAACTCCATGGCCTGGGAGGAAATGCCTTGTTCAGCCTCGTTTTCGGTGTATTTGACTCATGAAAACTCCACCTAACCTTGTTTTTGGAATAATAAAACCCCCCTGGAATATTGATGAATGTGAAATGTGCAGCTCCATGTTTGCTGAAAGAGCCATTGTGAACTTGGGTTTGCAGAACAGTCCGAGCTCTGCACGCCGCGCTGGAGCAAGTGGAATATTTGCCTGGATTTGGCAAGGAGGAATATCGTAAAGAATTCAGGGAGTGGAATTTGATTCCCGATTTTCCTGGGCTCGGTGGCACATGGCCCTTCTGGGGTTGTTTTCTTTGGGCTGGCTGCCTCTGTTACGTAATGGTTCTTTTTTCTAATTAAGCACCAAGGCCAGCCCGGAACTGAGCGGAGAGGAAGCTGGGGTAATGGAAAAGAGGGAGCGCAGGCCCTGCTGGGTTACATCATTCTGTTCTGCCAACACACTCGGCTCTGATGAGGGCAGGAGAGGGAAGGAGGGGGGAAGCCAGAAGGTGTCTTAGTTGTGGACCCTTTTCTATAGATCCTTTCCTTTGGATAATGTGCACGGAATCACAGAATTATGGAATGGCTTGGGTTGGAAGGGACCTCAAAGCTCATCCAGTTCCACCCACACCTTCCGCTGTCCCAGGCTGCTCCAAGCCCCGGCCAGCCCGGCCTCGGACGCTTCAGGGATCCAGGGGCAGCCACAGCTGCTCTGGGAACCTTTTCCAGGGCTTCCCCACCCTCACCATTACAACCCTCTTCCTTAAATCCAATCTAAATGCCCCTTCCTGAAGTTGCAAACCCCTGTCCTATCACAACTTCCTGGCTGCTCCCAAGCCTGGGGTCCAGGGAGCGGCTGGATCCAGCGGTAGGGAAGGCCCAGCTTTCCCTATACCTGTATTTTTCCATGTGGAGCCCCTCAGGTGAGCGCGGGAGCTGAGTGTTATTGTTTATTAGGCACATACATTCCATAATTACTTGGCAAATAGGATCATTATATCTGGAGTTACAGAGCACTTCAAACATTAATTGCCACCTAACTTGCAGATTTCAGCTCTGATACACAAACCTAATCATCACTCATTAAGTATTAAAGAAGAGAGCACTGCAAATATATTAAATTACTGCAGATCACTGATTAAACCGAATCCTTGGGAATTCCTAAAAGCCTCCTGAGGCACCGGGGTTCACTTCCAAGTGACCATTGGGAATCAGGCCTCAAACACAACTGAATGGCTCAATGGAATCATGGAATCCCTGAATGATTTGCGTTTAAGGGACCTTAAATCTCCTCCCATCCCACCCCGTGCCGCGAGCAGGGACACCTTCCACTGTGCCAGGTTGCTCCAAGCCCCTCTCCCAGCCTTGCCGCTGGAGCCATCCCAACTCCTGTGTGCCGCTGCCAGTTTGGATGAGCCCTGGGTCAAAGACAGACTGGAATCTTCCTTCTTCCACACAAACTTCGCCAGAGTTTTCCCTCCCGCCTCCCTCCCGGCTGTACTCCGCTGGTAACTTTTCCATCCTCAAGGCAACCCGGTGACACAGAGCAGCTTTCCCTGCCAGAGGAAATGCCAGAGAGGGAGAGGAGCTGACACCCACAGGCCACTGCCAGGAGAACTTGGCATCGGGGGCCCGCAGCTGCCAAAGCTTCCCCCGGAGTGGCCACAATCAGCTCCCGCTCCGGAGCGAGCGCGAGGAGGCGGCGGCGCGGGGCATGTGGTGCACAATCAATGCCGCAATCAGAGGCGAGAGGCCGTGCCAGCTGCTCGCTCCGCGCCCAGCCCGCTGCCAAAGCAGGGAAACAGCCACAAAAGGCCGGCAGCTTGCGGGGCCCGGCGCGGCCGAGCGCGGAGCGGGGCCGTGTGCGCGGGGCCGGGGCGGCTCCGGGGCCCCTTGCCGGCTCCTGTCAGCCTCGGAGAGCCGCTGCTGCTTTTAACAGCCCACCTGGTGCCAGGAAAAAGTGGGGATGCTGGGGCCTGGCTGGCTGGGAGCGCGGGCACTGCGGCAGCGGTTGCGGCGCGGAGCCGCCGCGGAGCAGAAGGAGGGTTATGGAGTGCAGATGTCAAGAGGCACTGCCTGCCTTTAAAGGGCGGGGAGGTGCATAATGACCATTGGAATGTGTCAGAATGGGGGAGAACTTCCCAGGGCTACCAGCTCCATTGGTTTGCTGGGCTGACGGTTCTCCGTGGCTTTTGGGGAACGGATTTCGGCATGGGCAAATGCAGAAGGGAAATTGGGAGAAGGAAAGGATGTGTCCGGCCACCTCCCCTGATGCTCTGCAATCAACCTCCCCAAACTTTCTGCCTAAAAAATAGTCTGAAAGGACTTGGAGAGCTCCCCGAGTCCACCCTCATTCCCGGCTCCACGCTGGGTCATGTCCAAGCCCTATTGCGACACATGGACAATGAGCACCATTTCATGGAGAGCTTCATTATGGGGAGCAGAGCTGATAATTTCCTGGTTTCATCTTGGATATTTAGAGGAAATTCCAGGCTTCAACCTGATTTTCCACTCCTTTTCATCCTTTTTCAGCCTGGCCTTGAACACTTGCAGGAATGGGGCAGCCACAGCCTCTCTGGGAAACCTGGGTCAGTGCCTCAGAAATTTTTGTGTTAGAGTTTTTGGTCGATACTTCCCTGTTTCCTGCCCAAAAATGCTCCCATAGACCCCGCTAGCAGCTGATTCCTTTAGAATAAGTAACTCCAGGTGCTCCAGTGGATGCTTTGGAAGATGCTTCCTTGTCACTGCTCTGTTCAGACATTTCCAGCTTTGACAAACGGCCCAAACTCCACGGATTTTACGTTCTCCCCCTTCTCTGTTTCCAGTGTCACTTTTAACAGGCGAATATTCCGTGAAAAACAACCTCCGACCACGTGCCGGCCGTAAGGCAGCTCCACATCCATCCCACCCTTATCTTTTATGGCACTGACTCGGTTTGTTCCAGTGCCTGAGCTGGGGATGCGGAGCCAGAGGGGGAGAGAGCAATCCCACCTGTCCAAGTGCTTCTGTCGCTTTTCCAGGGAGTTTACGGCAGCCTGGCTGCCCGCGGAGCCGCCGCGCAGATGGCTGGATCCCTGCAAACGCCCGTTCCAGAGGGGCAGGGGCAGCATCCGTCCTTCCGATCGCCCGCTCCCGTGCCGTGGAGAGCCCCCAGGGTGGGGGCACCGTAGTCCGGGGGAGAACGGCATCACAAGGAGCTGGTTCTTGTGAGAATCCTGGGATATCCAGAGTTGGGAGCGACCCAAAAGGGTCGTCCAGTTCCTGGTCCCACGCAGGACCGGAATCCTGGAGAGGCTTTTCCTACAGTGAAATGTCCGTGTTGTAGGGAGGTGGCATCGGGCTGTTCCGCGGGGAGCAAGGGACACGGCAAGAGGGAGCAGCCTCAAGTTGCAGCAGGGGAGGTTTAGGTTGGATATTAGGGAAAATTTCTTCATGGAAAACAACACTTCTGGCTATCCCCCC